>KK106981.1:8864562-9137757 GCA_000611775.1 Umbilicaria muhlenbergii
GGGGGTGGGGGAGGAGGAGAGGGAGGGGGTGTGGGATGATGGGTTGCATTTTACGGAGAGGGGGTATGGGATTGTTGGGGAGGCGATTGGGCGGTTTGTTTTGGGGTTGCTGGGGGGTGGGGGGTGAGGGTACGGGGGTGGAGGATATGGGGGTGGCTGTATAGCGTGTTGTAGACTTGACTGTTGTTCACACCTGAGGTAGGGAAATCTAGGCCATAGCAGGTTTTAGGGACAAAATCAGTGACGAATTGCAGCTGAGGGTCTTCTTGACTAACTTGAATGAAGTCGTATTTTTAGAAACGTTCCGACACAGAAGATGGAAGGCCATTGTTGATCATTACAATATACACCCCATGTTTGTGGAGAGGGCTCATAGCTCAAGACTACGTCTTCTTATATTTATACACTCAGGAATGGTCTCCTGAATTGGAGACTATTACTCGGTTTGAAACCAAAACAGGGTTCGAGGAATGAGGACTGTAGAGTAGACTAAAACAGAGTAGAATAGAATGGAATCAAGTTCAATAAGAATGATTTACAAAACAGACGTTGTATTCATGGGGTATTCTACTTACTCTTATCATCGAAGGTCCTCAGCTGACAACGTGCTACTCATATTGTCAATACACCTGACATTGATTCTCTAAGCAATCTTTGTCAATCGTCTCACCTCCCTCGCATCCTCATCACCCGTCCAATTCTTCTCCACCCACGTCTCCAAACTCTGAACCGACATCCCCCTGCTCTCCATCTCCCCCAAGAGTTCCCACGCCCTATCATCACCCACCTCACAGCACCTCTTCACCAAGGCCACAACAGTCCCCCGCCTAGGAAACCAGCCCATGCCCTTCATCTCATCCAAGTAGCGCATCGCGTCTTCGTATTCCGTATCCGTGTTGCGAGTCTCAGATAGGGGATCAGCATCTAAACACACCAGGATCAAACGGTCGTAAGTCAGGGCGTCGGGGGCAACGTCGAGAGCAAGCATTTCGGAGGCAAGGAACATGGCGAGATCCTTGCGTGCGGCATGGGAACAGCCGCGGAGAAGGGCGTTGAAGGTTGCGGTTGTGGGGCCGGTTGAGCAGATGGTATGGAGGTTCTTATAGTGCTCAAAGGCTTGCGAGAGGTCGTCTTGGTGGATGCAGGCCTCGATGATGCAGTTGACGGCTGGGGTTGGGATGTCCCGTTTCGAATCTTTCAGTTCTTTGAGGATTTCGAAAGCTTTGTTGGGCCGGAAGGGCTTTTGTCGTAAGTAGATGAAGAGGGCTCGAGTGCTAGCTTCGGTGGGGAGTATCCCAGAGGACGACATTACGCAGAGGACTGCCAGGGCACTCTTGAGGTCGGAGCTGTTGACGTAGGCTTCGATGAGGGCTTCGTAATGGTGGAGCTGGAAGGTGTGGGTGCGGTTGCCTAGGACGCGGAATACGTCTGTGGCGAGTCTGAAGTCGCCATGACGGGATGATGTTGCGAGGACGTTGAGACAAATTCCTGAGGGCGGGTTCAGGTAGCCGGTTTCGACGCGCTTACGCCAAGCGTACAGCGTGGCTTCGTGCTGTCTGTCTGTTATTATCCACAGAATTGCACCGAGGGTTGACTGACTAACATGTAGTGCTCTACTAGCAGAGTCCAAGAATGAGTACCACAGCGTTGGTGATATCGTCATCTCGCCGCTAGATGACCGCTGCCTCATTATCTTCAAGGCCTCATCAAACTCTTCAGCCTCGCACAAGATATAGACCATCATGTCATGAAGCCATGGCTGTATCCTAATGCCTTCTGAGTGCATCTGTTCAAGCTTATCCAATGCCATCTCAATCTGACGATCCTTGATCAAGCCCACTACTAAATCATGCCAGCCATCGTTTGACAGCGTAAACCACCTCTGATGGAGCAGCTCGTGAAGTACCTCGCTGCGGAAGGTGTAACTGGGATGCATGGCAAGGACCTGTAGAGGCTCTTGTCAGCATGGGGATTTGTTCAAGACCGCAAACTAAGTGTGTACCTTCAAAATCGCATGATATGTTGCTGAATCCAAAACAATTCCGGATTCTTCCATCTCCTGCAGGAGCTTCTGGACCTCCTCCAGGGAACCATGTTGCGAACTTGTGTTGGCAAGGATCAATGCCAGATACAATTGTGGGCTTGGTGCTTCCTGGCGCTCTCGAACGAGGAGATCAAGCAGGGCTTTGACCATCTCATAATTTCCTGTTGCACTCGCTTTGCGGAGAGCTTCGTAAGCGTCCGGGTTCGTCAATTCCTGAATAGGCGTCCCATTCCAATGCTTAGCAACAGAGTTGCCGGAGCTAGGAACGTGTATCGCACGGGTGTTATGGACCTGTCGAGCTTGCTTCGGGGTGGAGGCAGCCTCTGGCGCATTTCGTCGACGGCTTTGACCTGTGAGGCTCCGATGCGTCGGACGTTGTACGGGTACGAGCCTTTGCCGGGGGAAATAGCGATTGTGTCGAAGAGGGAGACAGTTGATGAGGGGCTGAGCGCCGAATGAGGGACACAAGCAATGCCATAGTCCATCAATTGTTTGTTTCCCTGGTGGCATTGCATCGAGAGGAGGCAATGCGGAGATTCCGGATCTTATGCTTCGCTTGTTATCAGCCCTACACATAGGGCAACCCCCTGGGGCCCCTCGCCACTGAATTTGAGGGGGAAACATACTGTATAGCTGCGTAATCTACTCTAGATCAAATACAGGCATTAGAATCATTGAAAAGAGTATCTCTTTGTCTAGGACTAAGAGTTGTCCCAATAACGATAGCCTACAACACCATTCTTAGTTATGATATGTACATCAACTCCAGCCTACAAGCCTCTACCTCCTTCGCAGATACCAGTTGAACGCCAGCAGGTTCGTCTCAAGGCTATATGGAGTCGGTACCTCTGCCACGCCTGGTCTCGCGACCGGATGCCTTAGGTAAACCGCAGAACATATTCTATGATTTACCTCAAGATATCGCGGAATGAAGGCAAAAGCCGACATAAACTCTCGAGGTCGCCACGGGGTTGCGTAGGGTTTCGTGGGGTCAATAGGATTTTCTCGCGCTTCAACGAGCGCAGCTCGAAGGGCGCGACGGTCGTCTGCCGAGAGTGTTGCAGGGGGTGGTGCGGGCTGCTCAGACGTCGTTTGCTGATCATCTGATAAAGACGGGTCGGTGATTTTGAGCTTGGCGGTTAGTTCCATTAACTGCGCATCGAGATCGTCGGTGAGTACTGTGCTGTTGGTAGTGCGGGAGAGAGTTTTGCGGATCGTGCGTTGAAAGGCTCGTAGGTCTTGCTTTCGTTTTGCGGAAAGGGCATATTTTGAGTCAGAGGAGAGGATGGATTTGGCGTGGCTAAGAAGCCCCGAGAGAATTTCCTTCGGGTCTTGGGGCTCACTGCTACTTTTTGTGGTTGCTGTGGGTAAAGGTTCTCTGGACTCTGTAGAATCGTTCTCGGCATCTTCGGAAGCGGCGGCGTTTTGCTTCGATCTGCGGATTACACGCGTGGCCCGCCGCTCCTTCCTATCTTTCGGAGCGCCTGTGGCAAAAAGGACGCGCTCGGGTTCGACTTGGAACATGTCTCCTGGATTGAGCATGTACCCTGGGTATATCATCTGCAGTAACTAGTCAGTAAACCAGACGTTCCAGACTGCCAGAAACCCTGAGCCATTAACAAACCTTCTTCCCATTCACCTTCACATCTCCATGAACCACAAACTGCCTTGCCTGGCGCGTACTGCTTGCGAACATTGCTCTGAAGATGGCGGTGTCTAACCGTCTTTCCAACGGTGCGTAGACCATGTTCATGTATGGGGTCATAGGGCGTGGCCTTTGCTTTTTGTCAGGCGGAACATCCAGCCCCGACCCTCGACCCAGCGCATGTTCGGAGCCGTCTGTGCGAGCGAGATACTCATGATCCATGGGGACAACGGAACGCAGTGTCGGGCGAAACATCTTCTGCCAATGCTTCTCTCGGACCGTCTCTCCATGGTACCCTCGAGTCAGGGACTTGGCCGACCATTTCTGTTGGAAGTAGGTTCGCTCTCCAACCCTCGGATCCTTTACACGAGACAGGTTGTATAGGTTGTATTTGTTCCATGATTGACGGACTTTCTGCATTGAACCATGTTAGCACGCCGAACATGACACGAGTAATTCGAGACAGCTTACGACGTGCTTGAGTCCATAGAACCTTTTGCGCGCCATGGTGAGTGAGGGTGCTGGAGTGGTTTGGGTCGACTGGCTCGATTGGTACGGAGGAGCAGCCAGGTGGAAAGTGGCCAGAGGCTTGGCGGCCTCGGGAAAACTTGCCTTGCGCTCTGGGTGGTGCAAGCTTCTGCTGCTCTGCAGCTCTGGAGCTGCGAGTGCGCACGAAAAGTTTCGACACGGAGATTTCTTGAAGATGAGGCCCAATTGACGCTTCTTGTTAAACCGCCATTCTTGCACAAACCCTGACCGAGCAGTACTGCACTTCTCCGGTGCTATCTACACTAATTTACACCTCGGGAGTATCATTTCCGTCAATTATCCTCGACCGTACCTTCTTAGCTGCTAATCTTCAACTTTCCTGAGTCACTCTCAGAACCCCACCATCGCCCTCCCACGTCGGCACCAGCACAGAAGCCTACCACAACACTGCGTCGAATAGGGCAGCAACCAGTACTCCCCTAGTAGGCCCTGTACTTCCAGTGCGGTACATACAACATTTCGCCATTTCCACCAATCCAGCTTGCGAACCTCACCACTCACCGCTACCATGGTCGAGATGAAGACCGAGACCACCGAGCCAGATCCGTCCGCTAACTCCCTCTCCAATGACGAGACTGTCAATACAGAAGGCTCGGCAGCTGGCACTGCTATTTGCAAAGAGGCTACTCCTACGCTCGAAGAAGTGACGGAGGTCATCAAGGATGTGGAGAAGCAAAAGGCTCCCAACGGCAGCAGTGACGATACCGCTGTTAAGACTGAAGAGCACGAAGCTCCAGCCAGTGAGGCGGGCGTTGAGGCGGGAAAGGGAGATAGCAACGGAGAAACTGAGCAGACGGAAAGTAGAAGCCACAAAGAGGACAACCATCGCAACTCACATAACTCGAATAAAAAGTACAACAATCCCCAGAAGCCGTACAAGAACTTTCGCAACAATGTCAAGTCGGACCTTACCGCACAAGAGGAAAGCAGTGATCCTGTCGAAATCCGCAAGCAGGTACAGAACCCTTTCGGGTTTCTTTGGCAAGGCCCACTGACAGTAGCCTTAAGGTCGAATTCTACTTCTCCGACTCAAATCTCCCTATGGATAACTTCCTCTTCGGCAAAGTCGAAGGCCACAAGAATCTCCCCGTCCCGATCAGCATCATCCATTCCTTCAAGCGTATGCGCCACTTTCAACCCTTCTCCGCTGTGGTTGCTGCATTGAAAGATAGTACAATTCTTGACGTCGTTGAAAATGACACCTGTATCCAGCGAAAAGTGCCGCTGCCTGAGGATATAAAAGACAAACCGGTCCATGAAGTGCAGAAAGTATTCGAAGATGCGGCCATGGCACGAAGCATCTACGTCAAGGGCTTCGGCGAAGAAAAGCCCAGCACTCAGTTCGACATTGAAGCATTCTTCGCACCATACGGACCCACCAACTCAGTCAGACTTCGCCGCGACAACACCCGATCCTTTAAAGGAAGCGTATTCGTCGAGTTCGACTCCGAAGCCACACAAAAAGCCTTCCTAGCTCTAGACCCCAAGCCGAAGTGGAAAGGCCAAGATCTGCAGATCAAGAGCAAAAAGCAGTACTGCGACGAAAAAGTCGAGGACATCGCCGCTGGACGTGTCAAACCAAACACTTCGGGCCGTGAGAAGCATGACAGGCACAACAGAAGGGATCGCGACGACAGGGACTGGAACACCAGGCGAGACGAAGACCGGAAGAACGGCTTCAGAGACGACAGGAGGGGCGGCCACAAAGGCTACGGCAGCTCAGGCCAGCGCGGTCGCGGTCGGGGTGGCGGAAGAGGCCGAGGCCGAGGCGATAGGGGCCCTAGGGATAGGAACGAGGAGAGGGCGAAAGAGAGAGATGAGCAGTATGTTTCTCACCTCCCTTCCCTTCTTCACCTTAGAGACTTGAGGCCCCGCTAACGGTACTTAAACAGCGCCATTCCTAAAATCGCTACCACATCCTCCGAACCTGCGACCGAATCCGCCGCTCCAGACTCTGCCGCTGCCGAGGTACCGTCGAAGAAGCGCGCGCGCGAAGATAATGATGACGGTGCGGCTGACCAGGGGGCGGCGAAGAAGGTCGACATCAAGGACGAGCAGTCGTGAAACTTGGATCGGTGGTGGGTTGCTATCATGCACTTGGTTTTGTTGATGCATGCATGCTCGGAGGTCATCTGCTGTTTGGCTACTTGCCCACATGCTGCAAGCCCTCTTACAAAAAGTTTGTTCGGGCCAGATACCCTAATGCAGGCGAGGTGGGCTTCTCGTGCTTCTCTTCGGCATGCACATAGTATAGACGGTTATTAAACTTCCAAACTATGTACCCATAATAGCTTTCGACAGAACTGATTGAAGTACGAGAACATCCGCTTGACCAAGCACAAAGTCTATGGTGATACACTACTCTCGCAAGGACTCGTGGATATCTACCCAGCCAGGCGATCAACGCTAGCCACAACTCCCCAGTAGCGCTTCCTGCAAGAAATTATATACCTACACGACCACCCACCGCTTCTTCAGCCACAGCTCCATGCATACCACCTCACACCCATAACCCAATCCGCTTCAACGGTAACCCAGTTCTATCCCGCATGTTCCACAATCTCAGAAACCAACACCCCATTCCTCACGACGCTCTTCAACTGCTCCGGCAGCGGACATTCCCGATAATCATCGTCCTCGGCCCTCCCCGGCAAATTAACGTTAACCGCCGCGCACTTACTCGTGAAGACCTCGGTGCCGAGACTGTCCTTGCCGAGATAAATGGTCGCGCCGTCCACCTGATCGAGCAAAATAGTCGGCAGCGTACCGAGGACCTGCAGCGCGAAAGTCGGGCACTTGATGACGTCGACGGCAGAGACGAGCGAGTCGATGATGAGGGAGACACCGGTGCAGTTGTCGAGGGAGATGGCGTTTGCCTTATTGAGCACGCGGATGGTGGTTTTCGTGCAGCGGGAAATGAGGATGGATTGGTTGATGTTGGCTTCGATTTCGATCAGCCCCTCCGCGGGTGAGTCGAAGTTCTCGATGATCCATTTGTTGCCGTCGAGTTCTTTCCGCGGCGGCTTCTTCGTCCGCATGCTCTCTGGCTTGGGCTTTGTGCCGGGGACAGGGGATTTGCCCCGGCCGACGGTGGAGTTGGCGCTGCTTTGGGAATCGGAGCGGGTCGGTACGGTGGCGCCGGCGCGGAGGGAGGGGTTCTTGTGTGTTTGGGAAGAGGGGTCGACTTTGCGGAGACCGGCGGTGACGGATTCGCCTTTTGAGAGTTGTTCAAACACCCCACTCATATCACTCGTGCCGGAGCGGGAGGTGGATGTTCCGTTTGTGGGCATGGGAGGTGGAGGTGGAGGGCCGTCGAAGGATGGGAGAGGTGGCGGTGGAGGTGGTGCAGGGCCAGAGGAGGTTGCAGTATGTACAGAAGGCGCTTTGGAGGAGGTCTGGCCGGACTGGACCTGGCGAAGAGCTTCCTCGGGGTCAATGCCCTGATTATTCCAGGTTATCCCCTTCGAGTAGTGTTGCCTAACGTACGCCGTGAGAGACTTGGATATGCGGTAGAAGGCTTGTACCCATTCAACATGAGCATGGTCCCTGTCAATTACGCGTCAGCAAAGCTAACTACGCTTCGCAGACCTGAGATACTACTGACTTATCTTTGTATTCCCTCAGAACCCGATTGCCGTAATACTGCGCGCTGCTGAAGATGTCCGTAACGTAGTCGGCAGGTTTGGGGTCAATTGTGATCCAACCAAGAATGCCAATTCCTTCCGAGACGGTGGTAAGATGGTTCGTGAGGGGTGAGCCTCGATTTGCTTCCGGCAGGTCCCTCACAGCTCCCATCATCGACTGCAGTTCTTTGAGAATTTCCATGTATATTGGTGACTGTATATCAGGCTTCTTTGATCTTGTAGTAATAATGAGAAACTTGCGTTCAGCGGCGAAAGCTCGAAGCACAGCGGACGACTATTACAGTATGGTCAGTAACGCTGATGATTCACTGCTGTGGCAGCCTAGGGCACACATACTTGCTCTGACACCAGACCTCCAAGCTCTTCACTCATATTGACGTATGTTTTCACGTCTCCATTGATTAAATTATCAAAGTCTTCAATAGCTTGTGGAAGTGGCTCTAACGCCTGCTTTGGCGTAGGCATCATACCCGCTGGCTGATCTGTTCCATCTGCAGCAGGAGCGGTACGAGGGGTACTTTGCATGCCGTTGACTTGTGATGATTGATCTGGCAGAGATTGGGCCATGTCCTCCAACCGCGAGGTGGCGGCCTCAAGTCTGCGAACCAGGCATGTCAGTGCTTGTTCAGGCATTGCTGCTGGATGTATACAGGATACGTCGTTGATAGCCTGCCCGCAGGGCTATGTGAGATGATGATAAGGTAGAAGGGACACATACCGCTTAATAAGGGTTGTCAGGTTATGCATATTATTCGTTGCCATCTCGGCGGATATCTGCTTAGGCACAAGGGTACTGACGGCAGAGACGGCAGCAGGTGTTTCTTAGGGCGGAGGAGTGCAACGTGAGTGCGTGCGTCTAGCAAGCTCACAGAAAGTCGTGACGAGTGTGAGATGGGTCAGCCGACGTGCAGATGTAGATGCAGAATGATGGGATCAGGGTGGTAGGGGTAACCGGCTGGTGGCAGAAGGTGTCGTTCTCGTGGTTGTTCCGTTGTTGACTTGCAAACAGAGGTGTGCAGATGTTGCAGAGGTGTCTGAAGCTGCGCAAGCTCACCCCCCTGCATCGGGAAATACGGCTAGCGCCGGATTTAACATTCATGCGTGTCAATCACTACTCTTCCCTGACACCAGTTCGTAGTATTTCTCCATGTAATAGGTACGTACTACTGTATTCACCACCAGTTGTCTAGTACCTCTCTCAGCTGTGCATCTGGTCTACGTATACCCCTGGATCATCATCCATGGTAATGGAGGATCCTGAACAGGACACCCTTGACTTCTGTACGCTTGGCATGTTCATCATCGGTATGCATGCACTTGGCTAGATGCATCGAGGATCTAAAGATTCGTAGTCGATAGCTGATGGGAAAAAGACAATATACATTTCCCAGCCCCAAAGCCACCAGTCAGCAACATAATCGGTGGCGCTGGTTCTTATTCTGCACTCGGAGCTCGACTATTTTCTCCTCCACCACAATCATCCAAAGTAGGCTGGGTGGTGCACGCTGGCTCCGACTTTCCCGACGCATTGAGGGAAATCATCCATTCGTGGAACACCAGCTGTGCATTACTTGAAACACCGAATCGTCTGACCACCCGGGCCTTGAACGAATATGGGGATGATGAGTTCCGCGGTCTGTCCAACCACGCGCTCCAGCCGTGTGCGGCAGCTTTCTAACATGTGATTGTTTCAGGGTTCAGATATCTGACTCCAAAGCTACGCCTTGACCATATGTGTTTACCCCAGAGTCATCTGAAGGCAAAGTGCTTCCATCTAATTTGCTCCCCATCTCGCTGTGTAGACTTGGTCAGAGGTATTGTGGCGGAACGAAAGAGGCTCATGGCAAACGCAACCCAGGGGTCCCCATTGTGGCCGCAGCCGCTTTTCGTATGGGAGCCAGTTCCAGATCTTTGCATCCCAGGCGAGCTGGAGAATTGCTACGGAGCCTTGCAATATGTTGATGTGATAAGCCCAAATCACGTGGAACTGGCCTCTTTCTTCGGCGAAAACAGCATTCTTGACGGCATGAAGCTTCTGGGACGTCTCTGCAGCGATTTGCTTACTAAAGGCTTTCGTAACAATGGTGGCGCTGTTGTTGTGCGCACAGGCAAGCGTGGCTGCTATATTGCAGACGGGGACACACACACAGCATTGCCGGCGTATTATACACCTGTAAATGACGTTGACGAGAACAGCCCGTCGAATGAGAAGGTGGTAGACCCAACTGGAGGTGGAAACGGGTTTCTTGGGGGCTTCTGCGTCGCCCTAGCAAGGGGCCGCCAGATCGAAGGACTTTCCGTGATCGAAACCGCAGCAGCATACGGCTCTGTGGCGGCGAGCTTCGCTATTGAGCAAGTGGGCATGCCAAAATTGGGTTCCTCGGCAAATGGCATGGAAGTGTGGAATGGACAATCCGCTTTCACCCGGCTGCACGAGTTCGAGCAGAGGGTCAGAAAGGATGGCTTGGAAGCGATTCAAAAAGCCAACCCGGCAGCTTGAGAGTTAGTACGGTAGGTTCATTAGCATAAAACTCAGAACAGGTTTAGCAACTAAGAACCAATGCATGAGCACCATACACATCCTAAACAGTTTCGAACACGTTCCGATGAAGGTGCTGGCTGCATCACTATACAAGGTCTTTCAGTATGTACACCCTCTCCTATCGTCCTAACCGTAACGCCGACAGAGTATGAAGAGATCGTCTAAGTCCCATGCTATTGCTGGCCTTTCGCCGCTCGCTCGTGCTCGATGATCTGTCTGCTCCACCTAAAACAACATCAGCCAGTATTCAAGTGCCTTAGATAGCCGTGATCTCCATACCACCGACTGGGGAAGAATCTTCCCTCCTCAGGAAACCTCGTCCGCGTCTCCCTATCCGCACTAACACTCCAAGCCATTGCCGTTATGCCTATGACCACTCCCGCCATAACGGCGGTATTGGCTTTCCAGTTCGCCGGCTGAGCGTACCATCCTCCTGCGGGCGACCACACATGCTTTGGGTATCTCGCACGGGATTAGCGTTACGTATGTGCATTGTGACTGATCTAAAGCCATTGACATACGGGATTTTGCCTCCACTGCTATGCGAGACCGCGGCCCCTTTCGACTGCACCGTCTTGATCGAGTGGTCACCCTCCTGCATGGTTTGTAATTGAAGCGTGTAGCGATAGTGGAATCCACGAGTTGTTGCGGAGTTGACCCTCGAGGTTGCTCGATTGGAAGCTTGGACCACAAAGCTTGGCGGCGATTTCACAGACGGGATCGCCTCACACGACACGACTTTCGAGAAATTTTATAGCTCCCTGATGGCATCTTGAACTCGATCCAGAGCATCAATCGACATCCTACAGCAAAGGCAGCGAGATAGAGAGGGCGCGTGACTGGCTAGGAGGTGTACTGATGAAAAGATTTCGGCTTCAGCGCTGGAGCGGTTCAGTCCTTTCACCCCGAACGAGACCATGTTGTCTCCAATATCAACGAACCCTTACCATACGCCCCCAATCCTCCGCCTCGTCAGTCGCACAAACCGCGCCATCCGATGACTTCGATACTGCGACCTCTTCTCAGCTTTCAGAGCTCGAGCTACGAAACTTACCGTCACCGCCCCCTAGCCTGGCCACATCCTCCGCCAAGCTTTCCGCCCTCCATGCTCGACTCTCTCTTCCCCCGCGCTTTCCTATCCAAACGCTCGCGCGATGTCTAATCGACTCCTCCGCCGATCCCTCCCCTTCCTTCAACAATAATTCTTTGTCGCTCCTTGGGAATGATTTACTCGGTTACTACACCTCCGAAGCAATTCTCTGCCGATATCCGCGTCTTCCCATGACTGTGCTCTTCGCCGCTATGTGGGCTTACTCTGGGCCCAAGACCCTGGCGACCATTTGCAGGGCATGGGGTGTTGATGCTGCTGCAGAGCCCGGGGGTGAGGTAGATCCGGGGTATCTGCAGGCAAAGAGGACGCCTGCTGGAAATTCTCCTCTCGTAGAGGGAAGTGGGATATTGCGGAAAGAAATCGAGGCAGGGAAGAAGGAGTTGAAGCCGTGGAATAGGGGTTTGAGTAGTCAAAGTATCAGGGACGACTACTTTGGCAAAGAGAGAAGGACAGAAGCGGATTTGGCGGAGAGGCCGGAGCTGCGAGAAGCCGAAAAGGAAAAGGGTGTCACGCTCGAGCGCGCGAGCGTGAATTTCGTAAAGGCGGTTATGGGCGCAGTGTACCTTCATGGAGGGCGGAAGGCAGCGAAACTATTCTTCAAAGACCATGTCCTCAGTCGGCACCTAGACATCGACAAACTCTTCGAATTCAGCCAACCAACGCGGGATTTAAGTCGACTCTGCGCTCGCGAGGGATTTGAGAGTCCTGTGGCCAGGATCTTAAGTGAGACGGGAAGGGTGAGTCGGCACCCGGTGTTTGTGGTAGGTGTATTTAGCGGGAAGGATAAGCTGGGTGAGGGTGCTGGAGGGAGTTTGGACGAGGCAAGGATTAGGGCTGCGATCGCGGCGCTGAAGGGGTGGTATCTGTATAGTCCCATGAATGTGATGGTGCCTAGCGACGCCGAGGGAGAAGATGGGAAGCCGTGGCAGCCGGTACTGGTGGATGGGGGAGAGGTGGTTGTCTAGTCAGCAAGATACATATACCCGTCCATAAGGAGAAGCCTCACGGGGCCCGCCACGGCAGCACATCCGCTGCTTCTTCGCTGGTGTGAGAGTGGGGACTTGGCATCATAGCTTCGTGTGTTATAGCTCGCATTTAGGGTGGAGTTGTGTATTTTCTACATTGTATAGGACTCAAACAACCCGCTTCTCACCGCCAACCGTTCTTTATCTAATTAGAGAGAGAGTTGAAAGAATATAGAGGTTAAGAAGAAATGGTGTTGCTCCGAATATAAACGTTTTGCCAAACTTGAATGAAAACTGCCTGCTGACGCTGCGTGAAGTACCCCTTGCCAACACCAAAATAACCAGAAAGTTGCTTAGACCAAATACGACGGCGGTTTCTTGTCCTTCTTTTCTGTCTTATTGGCGTCATTTCCCTTAGTTTCCTCTTTAGCTAATTGCTTGACCTCCGTCTCAACTTGCTCCTTCACGTCCTTCTTATCCTCCTGTCTATCTTTATCCTCCTTCGCCTCATCTTCCCTCTCCACCAACACACACTCATCGTCCGTCACCTCCACCGCAATATTACCCTCATCCGCCTCCTTCCCCTCCACTGCATCTTTACCCTCCTCCGCCTCTTTCCCCTCTTGCTTCAAAGTCCTCCCATACTCCCTCCACAACTCCTCCACCTCCCTCCCAAACAGTCCTTTCCAGAACTCTTCTTCGACATATTTCTTCCCCTTCAAAGCCGCATTCACCTTTTCCACACTCCCCTCACCGAATCTGTCCTCGACCCATTCCAAGAAATAGCCCGTGTGCTGGTATCCGGCGTCCCAGTCCCCACCCGCCTCTTTCTTCCAATGCGGTGGGTTCAGCCCCGCCTTCAGCCTCACGAAGTCGGCTACCCCTTCAATCAGTCCTCCTGGCGCGGTGGATAAGGCGGCCCATTGCCAGCAATGCACCATTTCGTGGACCAGCACGCCCATGATCTCGGATTTCTGGAGAGCAGGGGAGATCTGGGCGATGTAGTCCAGCGAGAAGTGGATTTCTTTATGGTCGTTGTCGAGATCTGTGCCGGTCGTGTAGGCGACGCCATCCATGGGTCTTAGGATTACAGTGACGGAGCGGGTGGGGGGGATGTGTGCGTTGGTGGAGGTGGGGTGGTAGAGGGTGGAGAGGACGGTGGTGACGGCGGAGGAGAGGGCGGAGGCGGGGTTGCATGAGGAGAAGAAGACGGAGGCGCCGGGGTGGGTTAGGTCGGTGACTTTGAAGAAAAGTTTTGGTTTGGGGAATGCGGGTTTGGGGTGCGGTCGGGTGGTAGAGGTCGTTTGGGAGGAGGACGGTGTGGCGGGGCGAAGGGGGATAGGGGATGGTGTTGGCTCTGCGGGTGCGGTGGACATGGCGAGCGGTGTTGGGAGTGGGAGGGGGGTTTGATTCTTCATAAGACTTGAGCTCATCTATCCACGTGGTGATGTTGGACTGGAGTGACAGGGTGAATCATAGGGTTGCGAGTAAAGGCAAGGGGTCCTCCCCGCCGTATCGAGCCCTTACTTGGCGCTTCGTCGTAGCTGATTGGACAAGCTCGAAATGGGACAGGCTTCCCCGCTGACGTCGTGCCGCATGAGCTTCATTTTCAAGCTTTCTACCTTAGTCTCCTTGTTCCAGCTGTCGTCTGAAGTAACATAAGATACCCTTCTACATCAAGGCTTCTTCTTGCTTCATGTTGGATCGTATTCGACCTGTCTTTACCGTCGTCATCTAATCATCTTGAAGATGTCGTGAAATCAGTCGTTGACCAACCAACATGGTGAGCATTGTCCAGCCTTGGCACAGCACGTGAGGGTTTGCGCTGTTGTTGACACTTTGCTTGCCAGGCATCTCTCCTCCGTTCCCTCGTTGCCGGGCCCAGGCTACGCAACCCCGAAGCTGGCCTTGATCTCTGCTATGTAACAGACAACAGTAATTACTCCGGGACTGCTTTTAATTAATTCTCCGTATCTTGCTGACTATAGGACTTCCTCAGTCATCGCAACCTCTGGACCGTCCTCAACTTACCCCCAACGAGCCTATCGCAATCCTACCGACGCTCTTGTAAGGTTTCTAGATTCGAAGCATGGCACGCACTGGGCAATATGGGAATTCCGCGCCGAAGGAACCGGGTACCCTGACTCAGAAGTCTATAACCGGATACGGCACTATCCCTGGCCTGATCATCACCCTCCACCATTTGCGTTGATACCAAACGTTATGGCTAGCATGCGAAATTGGCTGAAAGATCCCGCTGCTAAGAATGAGGGAAGGGTTGTCGTGGTACATTGCAAAGCGGGAAAGGGAAGAAGTGGTACTGTGGCATGTAGTTACCTGATTAGTGAAGAAGGTTGGGCAGTTGAGGATGCGCTGAAGAGGTTCACCGAAAGACGGATGCGGCAAGGCTTCGGAGCTGGTATCAGTATCCCAAGTCAAGTGCGGTGGATTGGCTATGTGGAACGATGGGCGAAACACGGGAAATTGTATGTGGAAAGGCAGGTCGAAGTATTAGAACTGCACGTATGGGGTCTAAGAGATGGCGTTAAGGTTGCTGTGGAGGGATTCGTGGATGAGGGCAGGACGATCAAGATGTTTCATGTGTTTACGAGGGAGGAGAGGATTGTAATGGATGACGCAGCGCAGAGTCAAGGTACTTTCGCCCGCTTAGCCGGCGTGAAAGGTGATATGAAGGCGGCGAGACAGCAAAGATTACCGCGAATGGACGGGGTCGCCCACCAAAAGCACAACGATACTGACCAAATCGGAGATGAACCGCAAGATGGCGATCAAAATGGCACTGAAAGCGGCGGCAGTGCGGTTATCTTCCGCCCTTCAACCCGCGTCGTCCTACCTTCGAATGACATCAACATCGACTTCGAACGTCGCAATAAAGCCACCTATGGCTGGACCATGGTGACTTCTGTCGCGCACGTTGTAAGAAAATCTCCATAAAACACATCGATAGGGTTATTAATTTCTGATCAGTGGTTCAACGCATTTTTCGAAGGTCACGGTCCGGAGAATGGCGGTTCCGCCAGCTTAGACGGCGTCTTTGAGATCGACTGGGAAGCTATGGATGGTATCAGAGGCAGCAGTCGCAAAGGCACTCGATCTCTGGATCGCCTAGCCGTTGTGTGGAGAGCCCTCGATGGCGAAAGAGAAGGTATAACACAGATCATAAGAGAGCCGGAACAGGGCGAGCCAGTGCCGGAAACGAGGCCTGCGGATTGGAAGGGCTCGGATGGCGGGTATGAAGGGCTGGGAAGGGATCTGGGTTTGCGAATGCAAAGTCCCAGTAGTGCAGATGCGAGCAAGGCCAGTAGCATCAAGAGTGCCAAATCCGAGAAAACAGCAACGAACGAGGACGACGACCCGGTGGCGGGGGTGAAAGCCCATGGGCCTGATGGAGAAGAGCATATTCCCCATGGGGTGGGCTCTGTGGCGGTGATATCAGAGCCGCACGTGGCAGCTGCAGCAGGTTCGAGTTTCACGAGTCCCTCGGGATCGGATGGCACAAGTCATCCGGCTCTGGCAAACGTTGTCGACACTGTGACTGGGGCAAAGCATATTTCTACAAGCGAGCTTCCGGGTGGGAGGCCGGAGGAGGAGATGAAGGACTCGAAACAGCACCTTCTTGGAGATTTGAAGAGAAGTAAAGGTGTCGATTCTGGCTCTTGAACGCAGGGACGTCTTGAGATGGTTCGTAGGTGCATCACTGGGTCAAGGGGTGTTTTGGGGGTTGTTTTTTCTTGTAGCAGCGAGGCATTGCGCAGGTTATGCGGGACGAGTTTAGATTTCGAAAAGATGTCGCTGGACAAAGCAAGCGATAACACCATGATTTCCGCATTGTGCATTGAAAATGTGTTTAACAAGACCTTGGTCCTGATATGACGAAGTCGGCCACACGCGGCATTGCAAAAGTCCAGCAGTATAGAGGCAAAACATGAATACTTAATTTCAGAGTAGGAGGGCCGTTGGTCATGTTGTTAGCAATGCATCACAGTTATTTATTGTCGACCTAGGCGAGCCAGGGCTTCATATGTGACTTGAAAAAGCGTAGTTATGGTTTTGCTAACTCTTTAAAGCTAGTTCATGAGGGCTCTTGAGTTAAATCGGTAGCATTCATAAAGTTATTAGGGTGTTCAAGAGCAACTGAATCTTCATGATATAACAAAACCAGGAAGTGCATATTTATAAACCACCAACAAATACATGAAAGGATGAAATCATTCATTTGAGGTTTCAGCCCTTGTGCAATGTCATAAATATGTGTTCCGACCCTGTACGCACGTTCTGCCCTGTCGATGCTATGACCCTCACAGACACAATGGACCAGTAAGATCTTACTCACCCAGCGTTTACAGACAATTGTATGCGAAGACACAGGGAAAGAGGCACTCCTCAGCTGGCCAATAACGGTCTAAATAGGCGAAGACTGCTGGTTGCGAGGCATGGTTACCAGAAATCAGCCGATAAGGCATGAAGGTGTGGGTGAAGGCGTTCATTCTGAAGGATGTGTTACATCCCATTCATGCGGCGATCCATACAGCAGGTTGCGGCTAGTGATGCGGCTGTGCTCAATTTCCAATCCACAGTCGTGGGTGCAAGAGGAGGGGTTGGTCCTACTCAACTTGCATGTCTAGGATCACTTGTCGGACTCCGGATGAAAATAACTGCAACAGTAGGCTTTTGCAGCAGCTGGGAGAATGTCTCTTCAATGCTGCCTTTCGTTGTTTACGACGGCTTGATCGGAAGTCTTCGAGCTTCTCCTCCAACCACGCCACAGATCTATTACGATGCCATCTGAGACTGCGCTTGTCTTCGCTCCCCCCAAGAGGCAACGAAAATGTGGACCTAAAGTCAAGACAGGGTGCATCACTTGCAAGTCAGTCTACGTACTTCCTTGCTGCTCGTTATGTGGCTCCCTGCCCTAACTCAATACAGGATTCGTCGTGTGAAATGCGACGAGCAGAAACCCTATTGTGCTAGATGCTTGCAGTCCGACCGAATCTGCGATGGCTACAACCCCTTGATCATTCCTCCGTCACCCATGCTTTCATCTTGTTCGTTCCGGACGCCTGGCAGCGAGATAGAGCGGAAGTACTTCCAGGATCTCCGTAACAGGACCTTACCAGAGTTAATGGGCTACTTCCCTTGCGAATTCTGGGAGTATTCCGTGCTTCAGCTCGCCCACCATGAACCAGCAGTACGCCATGCATTTTTGGCCTTGGAATCCACACGTTCGTACCTAATGGACTCTAGCAAGGAGTCGATAAAGTGCTTTTCAATCCAGCAATACAACAAGGCGATCTCCCATCTGTGTAAGCCTAAGGGCAAGGCTTCAACTTCAGATAGGGCCGTTTTGATCTGTTGTTTGCTCTTTGTCATCCTTGAGATTGCTGAGGGCAATTACGAGACAGCTATGCGTCATCTAGATTGCGGCGCTAATTTTCTACTGCAGCGACGTAAAGAAAAGCTATCTGGCACAGAAGATACAAGGACAGTATTAGACGAAGTGGACGACGAGCTCACGCCCTTTTTCTCACGTCTTGACATTCAAGTTACCTCCTTCCTCGACGACCGAGCTCCGTTGTTGCCGATGATAGTGCCAAAGGGGGCCCTCTACCTATCTGAGCCTGTGCCTGATACTTTCTCTACCATCGATCAAGCACGAAAATGCCAGCACAAAATTATGCATCAGCTGTTTCACTACATACGCACTAGCCAGGAAGTATTTAATACATCACAGCGTGAGGGTACTTTTCCGGAGGGTTTACCAAATAACGTATGTGAAAACATCACACTTATCATGGCGTGACCGCTTTCTTCTGCTGGGATTTACTGTCGTGCCCTCCCAGGCATTTCGAACTGTGAAAATGTGTTTGACGCATGTTCCACGCGTGCACTAACATCGCTCTAGGTAAGAAGTGTTGCGTTTGATCTCTCCCACCAGCTGCACTGTTGGTCTTCGACCTTTGATCGGTTTTATGCGCGTCGGAGCACAAACATGGATTCTTTCGACTATCGCACTGGCATTGTTCTGAAAATGCACCAGAAAGCCGCCTCCCTCATGCTAGAGGTACCTCACTCAGCTCACGATGACGAATACGCGGCCATTATACGTATGGCTAGACAGCTGCTGCCCACGCCGGCGTCAAGCGTCAGCAAGCCCTCAATAAGGAAGGCGCCAGCGTCATTCTCGATGGACTCGGGGGCCATCGCACCTCTCTACTTTGTTGCCGTAAATAGCGGGAATCAATCACTCAGACAGGAAGCCTTGATCTTACTCAATTCATCCCGCAGGAACGAGGGAATCTGGGACGGGGCACTGGTTGCTAAAATTGCACGCCGCTACTGGCAGCTGAAGGAAGCGGGTACCCACATAGAGAGCGGAGTTCCGGCACTGACGGAGCACTTCGACTTCAAGGTTGAGGAGTTGTGACCTTTAACCAAGCAGGCTTAGGGTTCGGTTATGGAAGGATCCCGATATTTGATTACGTGTACACCTTCCAAGACTGGTAAAGTATGGGACGAACACCAACGGTATATTACAGAGCCGCAGGTGTCATAAATGAAGCGTTTACCTGAAGTAAAATCGCCACCTAAGGTAAGGTAGACATTGGTATTAGGTCTCGTATGTACCTTAGACACTGATCGCTCTATTTGGCTACGCAGTTATAGAAATTTCTAGTGAACCGAGCCAGCAGTGCAGCACCTGCAACACATTGCAGCCAAGAACCCTGTGATCGAAAATAGTAATCTTCGCAGCTCAATATCTATAGTATAGCGAATCGACTAAATGTTGTCTTTTCACACCTTCTGGAGCCCATCCATGCGCCTTTGCATTGACATTAAGGTATGAGTATTCGTGTTCAATTGAACTCCTCCGGTCTGGGAGGCATAGGGTCAAGTCAATGACAGTAGTAACAGCGAGGACCCCTTAAGGATACCAGTTCGATGATTTTACAAGTCCGTTGAGCTCTGTAATCCGCAGCAATAAGATGTCCAGACATCGCAGTTCGTTATTGAATTATTGCTTGGGGCTCGCTTGGGTCTTTCGGTCCCTGACCCGAGGCCTGCTGGTCGTTTTAGCCTTGTGGTCGCTCGGTTACATCAGGCTGCTTTAGCGAACGATCACATTAGCGCTCCCGCGGCTGTTTTTGTTTTCGTATCAGTTTCGCGAAACCGAAGCTTCAGGCACCCGTTGCAGAAGATAGCCGATAGCGCGGAAGCTAGTGACTAGTCGGACCGCAGTTTATGAGCCTTGAAACCTTTCGGGCAAGATAAATGGCGGTTATCAGCGGAGGGCCGTCTCAACTCCTCAAATAGCAAAACGGATTTTAAAGAATTTCGAATGTAGAGGTGATAAACGCTGTCGATTCTGTAATGTACACTTCAAGAATTACTTTCGATGTTGTTATGCCAAGAGGGGCCTCAATTGTGTTATTTATAGGCTCTGCATACACATATCAGTCCATCAGCATGACTATATCTATTGATTGAGACACCAAAGGGTCCTCCAGTAAGTTGAAATATCTTTCTATCAGTGATTATGCTGAGTGGGATGAATTATAAAGGAGCACGCACAGTTAGACAAGAGGCCCCCCAAGCAGCATGAGACGGTTGTGCGAGTAAAGTGTGGGAGACTAGCGGCTCGCTTGCATTTAGCTGTACCAAGAACGCCAAGGTTCAAGGCGCTCCTCAGGCGCGCTTGGTCGTCTCCTTCCTCGACCTGAACTTCGCTCTTTCTCTTTACGGCAATACATCACCAACGTGAGTCCTGTAGCTTTCTTCATGTTGTGGTTGTCAAAGCACTCCCCGAACTCAAATGTATGTTGACATTACTGCGCGGTTTCCACCACCTTTCTCCTCCTCCCATACACAAACACACTTGCACTCACCGAATTTCCCTTCGTCATTGCATAGACCACTGTCACAAAGGCATACTCGACTGACATGATGGCAGCCACTATCTCCCAACGCTCCGGCTGGTGGATGATACTCATCGCGGGCTACCTCGCCGCCGCAGCCTTTGTCCCTTGTTTCTTTGATTCTCAAGCGGTGTTCCTCGCCCTCTACATCATCTACATCAAACATCTCAGGATGGAACAACAAGCAGAGGACCTGCTTGCCGTTGTGAAAGACGATACTGTCTTGCCGGAAGTAAAGATCAAACAGATCACCGAACTGAAAGCGCATATCAAGCATCGCCATGTACCCGATGCAGCTATCTCGCCCTCCTTCGAGGTCATTCGGGTTGGAATCATGGCGCCTCCGCTCCAAGATGCGACCTACTCGACCCTCAAACATCTCGCCAAAAGGCTCAACCTACAGGAACAGCAGCACATCGTGGCGGCCCAGGGCGCAAAAACCTATCCTCTCCTCGTTGAAAACCTCAGTGATCCAAAAGACCGAATCCGGATTCGAGCCAGTCAAGCGCTTACGGACCTTTGGCTGGTTGCTTCGTCGGACGTGGAGGGAGTGATCCGCGATGTTGTACTGTCGGGCAAGCACCCAAGGGCTAAAGAGGCTGGGTTGCAATGGATCTCAAAAGCGAGTCTCCCGAGTCGCCAGAAGATTACCGGCGCTGACAACTGGCAGATGAACCAAGAGCAGGGACTACAGTTCCGGAGCTTTGTTCCCAAAATAGTCGACTGTCTCGAGGACGCAGATGAGATCGTTAGAGAGGCGGCCAAAGTCACAGCCATCGAGCTCTTCCGGTATGTTCACACCCCCCACAGCACCATTCCTTCGCAAATGGTTTTCTAATGGTTGCCAGAAACGCACCCGACCGTGCTAAATCCGATCTCAAGAAAACATTGCAACAATGCAATGTTAGAAAGACAATTGCTACTCATGTCTTGTCGCAAGTCGGCCTCGCAAGTAGCCAAGAAGTCGACCTCAAGGCCTCCACGCAATCGCACGGCGGTGGCCGACTTACCCCTAGAAAAGATGAACCTCTTGCCTCTAGTATCAAGGCCTCGACACAATCGCACGGCGGTGACCGACCTAGAAAAGACGAACCTCTTGTCTCTATTTTCAAGGCCTCCACTCAATCGCACAGCGGTGACCAACCTAAGAAAGTTGAGTCTATTACCTCTAATATCAAGGTCTGCACACGCTCGCACGGCGGTGACCGACCGAGAAAAGATGAACCTCTTGTCTCTATTTTCAAGGCCTCCCCACACTCGCACAGCGGTGATCGAGCGAAGAAAGTTGAGTCTCTTACCTCTAATATCAAGGTTTGCACACGCTCGCACGGCGGTGACGAACCTAGAAAAGATGAGCCTATTGTCTCTAATTTTAAGGCCTCCACACAGTCGCTCGGCGCTGATAGACCTAAGAAAGATGAGCCTCTTGCCTCTAGTATCAAGGCCTCGACACAATCGCACGGCGGCGATCGATCTGGCCAGGATGAGCCACTTATTTCTAATACCAAGGCCTCGACACAGTCACACAGCGGTAATCGAGCTAAAAAGGATAAGCCTCTTGCCTCTAGTGTCCATTTGGAGCGTTCAGCTGCTCCTTCGACCTTCTCCGCAGCCGAAGATGCCGAGAAAATAGAGCCCATCTATTTGAACTCCTACCGGGAAGTTGAGGATGTTTTCCGCGAAATGACACCTTTTTTCGAAGACAAAGAAACGGAGCAGAATTGGACGCATCGCGAGAAGAGTGTCATGAAGTTGCGTAAAATCACGAAAGGTAATGCACCCAACGACTTTACCACTACCTACCTAGTCTGCGTAAAAGGACTCCTCGACGGAATTCTTAAGACTGTTAACTCTCTTCGCACAACGGTCTCGACCAATGGCTGCCATCTTGTCCAAGACATTGCCAAAGCTGCCGGTCCGGGTCTTGATCCTATGGTTGAGATTTTGATGCAAAGTCTCATCAAGCTCTGCGGAGGCACAAAAAAGATCAGCGCTCAAAACGGTAATGCCACCGTGAACACGATCCTTGCCTGTGTCACCTACAATGTGCGCCTTATGCAACACATCTGGAACGCATGTCAGGATAAGAACGTTCAGCCAAGGAGTTTCGCCACCGAATGGCTCAAGACGATTATTACCAAACATAGTCATCACAAAAATGTACTCGAACACGCCGGTGGTCTCGAACTGATCGAGAAGTGCATCAAGAAAGGCTTGACGGATGCCAACCCTGGAGTGCGGACCAGTATGCGACCTACTTACTGGGCGTTCTGGCGTGTATGGCCCGACAGGTCAGATATGTAAGTGGAGCTGTTTTTAGTCACGAAGTATCTCGCTGACAAAATTCTAGTATTATGTCGGCTCTGGAAGCGAAGCAGCAGGAGCAGCTTCTCAAGGACACTGCGAATCCAAATCCGAGCAACGAACAGACGTCAACCACTGCCACGGCTGGCAAAGTAGCCCCACTCCCTCGTAGCACTGGTTCTAGACCTTCATTGAAAGAAACGATCGCGGCGCAGAAACGAGCTAAAATGGCAGCAAATGACTTACCAGAGGACCCAGTGTCGGCCCTAGAATCTTTCTCGCCCATAAAAACTTACATTTCCTCGATTTCTTTCAGACCAGGTACTGCAATGGCGGCCGCTCCAAGAACAGCTTCGACAGCGACTACGTCTACAACCCAAACAGGTTCATTGTCTTCCGCCCCAGTTCGTCCAATGAAACCACGACGATCATCTTTGCCGAGACCAGTTACGGCAGACCCAAATGCTAGTCGCGGACCCCAGAAGATGGAAAACCCATCGGTGAGTCCAGACGCCAGCTTAGCCAAGGGTAAACCCAAGTACCCTGCACGGGCAGTGAGCAATGGCAAAGCCAAAGTGGCAGCTACGAAAGCGTTGAAGCAGGGCAGAGCTGCATCAGACGACGAAAAGACCAAATCTGCCAGAGCAATCGCCTCCCTAAAGATGCCTGCAACCACTGATTCTTCCTTAACCAAGTCGACCGAAGACATGCCGAACCCGATGAGTCCCACAGCGATTCTCGGCGTGAACGGCCATATGTCATCAGTTCTACAGGAAGATATCCTAACCTCGATGAGTCCCAAAGCGATTCTCGACGTTGACGGTTGTATGCCATCAAATCGACAGGAAGATATGCCCAAGTCGAGGAAACTCACAGATAGGATTCTCCGCGCTAACAGTAATAAATCATCTGTAAAAGAGAGCGGAGTAAGGAAGTCGATGAGCCCTCGAGAACCATATAGCAGGAAAGAGAACATGCCTATTCCACGAGTTTGGGACCGAGGCCAGCGCTTGACACCGCCAATGAAAGTCTACGAAGATCCTGTTGCCGAGACTGAGATCCAGGTTATTTCTCGCCCTGACACGAAAGTAACAGCGCTTGAGGAGCTTCCGTTGAATGGATCAACGAACTCACAGTCTACACGCACCATTTCTCCAAGAGGCCCCTTCGCAGACGAGATGAACAGGCGGAGATGGATGTCGGCTCGAGTACTAGACGAGAGTCGTCAACCTCGTCATCAGGAGACCTACGAGCCGAAGATGGCCCGAAAACTACTTGAGAGCGGTATTGCCCTAATGCAAGCAGGAACCATGGATGTAAATGGGCTCCGCGACCTACAGAGCATCATCCGTGCGAAGACTGATATCTGGAATGATACCACGATCTTCGATCGAACACTCATGGCTTTACTGGACTACTTCGAACCATCCAACACGGAATTGGAACCTCAGGTCATCAGTAGAGAAGTAACGAGCTTGAAAACGCAGATCTTGGTCGCAATACGGATGATGCTCTGCCTTCACCGGGAGTCTTTTTCAATATACTATTCACTTGCGTTGTGCCGTATGCTATCCGCACGAAAACACTACAAGTTCAGCTTGTACCTTACCGCAAAGCTGGAACAGACTGCCAGAAATATTGTGCTGAATTGCGATCCTCACTTATGCCTTGACGGAGTGTTGGATTTGATGCAGATCGAAACGAAAGACGAAGAGGGAAACCGAACGAGGATGCTGGGTATGACCATGCTGGTGGGCTTGCTGAGATTCAACCCGGCGCGCAAGGTCAACATAATCGACCTGCCCGACTCGGAAATGCGTCGCCTGTTTGAATTGAGTGTCGCGGGCATGATTGATTACGACTCAGACATCCGAAAACACGCTCTCGAGTATACACTGATTCTGGATAAGGTTGTCGCACCTGAGAAGTTCTCCGCATGGTTGGAATCACTCCGCGTGGATCTTCGAGACTTGGTCAAATACTACTTGTCCAAAGCCTAGACGTAGGCTTTTGGAGACTGGAGGCTTTGGGACGCTGCAGGCTTTGGGACGCTGCAGGCTTTGGGAGACTGCAGGATATGGAGTACTGCATTGGTTGGCCGCTACAGGGCCTTTACTCGGGGCGTTCTGGTAGAGGTTTGGATGGTTTCTTGTTAACAGTTTTCTTGTACACAGTCTTTCTTGCACACAGTGTTTTTGCACACAGTTTTCTTGTTTAAAAGTGACGATGCTTGGAGATTCCAAGCAACTCTGTACTTGTAGTGTACAGGAATAACGATAATGAAACGATCAAATCACTGTTGTCTTTCCGAGCCTTGGTGACTCACATGGAAAGGAAATGGTGACAGCCTAAATGCACGATGGCAGTGCAGCTCCCTTACTTGTTTGCTTTAATCGGCGACGAACCTGATGCCAAGTAGTACATGTTCAACCCGAATGACAATCTGAACACGGTATTGCTGCTCAGTTCGTCGTTATTAACCATTATAACGTTGGGTGGAGGCAGTCGAGGCAGTTTGCCCGAGAATCCTCAGAACCGGAAAAACGTTGCCCGCTATGTCCGGCCGATTTTCAGGGTCCAACTCGAACGAAAACGCAGTGCCGTCACAACCATCAGGCACAAGGATATTGCCAAAACACAAAGCATCTCCTCCTGTGACCATCCTCTCGACTCAAGCTCCGAGCGATCAGAGAGCCTTTACGAATGACGATTTACATGTTCACGCCAAAAGTTACCAGGATTTCATCGGCGCTCAGACTACTGCACCCTTCTGGATAGGTCACGGGTCTGTCAAAATGCCTCCTAAGAAGAAAGCCAACAAGAAAGGCAACGATGACTGGGAAGCCGAGTTGGGCGAAACTATCGACCCCATTGCCGCTGCCACTCAAGAAGCCAAAGAGGCCGAGGTCGCTGAGGACGCTGAAGAAGACGGAGCGGCAAGCGCAGGTGGAGGTCTACTCGCGGCGTTGAAGAAGAACAAGAGTAAAAAGCAGAAGAGAGGCAAGCAAGTGGACGAGGATTACGTTGACGATGAAGACCCGCCTGGAGCGAACGGTGTCAACGGTCATGCTGCCATGGATGGTATTGAGGATCTTGCTGCTAAAGCTCCAGAGGAAGCTACCGCCGAAGATCTATTTGAGGTACAAACCAATAAAGTGAAGGGCGGAAAGGGAAAACAAGGGCAAGTGAAAACCAAAGAGGATGAAGATGGGTCCACGGAGGAGGAGGGGAGCACATTGAAGAGCAAGAAGGAGAAGGAAAAAGAGAAGAAGGAGAGGGAAAAGCAACGAAAGAAGGAGCAGGTAGGTCCAGGCTGTTAATGCGGCGTATGCAATGAAGCACGTAGTTGACTTGTTGTGCTATGCTTCAGGCGGCCGCAAAGAAAAAGACAACAACTGCCCCGGCACCACCACCAAAGGCGGAACCTGCGAAACCAGTACCAGAAGCCAAGCCTGAACCGACACTGGCTGCTGATGCAGGGAAAGGCAAAAAGAAAGTACCTGCAGCCATCGCACTTTTACAAAAGCAACAGGAAGCGAAAAAGAAGAAAGAAGAAGAGGAGGCGAGGTTGGCTGCTGAAGAAGCAGCTCGTATTGCAGAGGAAGAGCGATTAGCTGCCGAGGAGGAGAAGAGGAAGGAAGAAGCTCGCGCTCGTAAGAAAGAAAAGGAGAAGGAGAAAAAGGAGCAGTTGAAGAGGGAGGGAAAGCTGTTGACTCCAGCTCAGAAAGCTCTCCAGGAACGCAATGAGTTACGAAAGAAGCAGATGCTTGAGGCCGGCGCGAAAGTGGCAGGACTACAGGACCCTTCTGAGAAGAAAAAGCCTGTGTACGACAACAAGAGGAAGAAGGGATTGAAAAAGCCAGGTGATGATGCGAGACTGGAGGAAGAAAAGGCTGCAGTCGAAGCAGAAGCACGGCGGCAAGTCGAGGCTGAGGAACGACTTCGTCTCGATGAAGAGGCCAAGGCCAAGGCAGAAGCTGAAGCTGCAGCGGAGGCTTCAAAGAAAGAGGAGAGCGATGGTCTCGACGATTGGGAAGCAGTGGCTGATGCCGACGCCGATGTTAAAGATAATTGGGACGCCGAAACAGACGAGGAAGACGAGCAGTCGGAGCCCAAGGCCATCGATGGTAAGCTGGCGAACGGACAGGCTAAATTGGCATCACCAGCTGCACCTGCAAAATCCTCAGACAAGTCTCAGCTAAATAATACAGGGGCCAACGGAGCGAAGTCTTCGTCGGAGGCGGCAAAGACAGTTTCAAAAGCGTCTATTCGCACACAGAGCAAGCCGCAGAACAAGGATGACGAACCCGATTCAGAGTCGGACGATTCTTCGGAAGATGAAAGTGCCACAGCTACCCAACGCGCTGCCGCACAGAAGAAGGCGGAGGCTGCTGCAAGGAGAAAGCAGCAGCATGAGAAAGCTCTGGCTGCTCGATCGAAAGACAACCTTAGATCTCCCATTTGCTGTATTCTCGGCCACGTCGATACCGGTAAAACTAAGATCCTGGACCGTATCCGACAGACCAACGTTCAAGAGGGTGAGGCTGGTGGTATCACCCAACAGATTGGTGCGACATATTTCCCCGTCGAGGCCCTGCAAGCGAAGACACAAGTGGTGAACAAAGATGGGTCATTTGAGTTCAAGGTTCCTGGTCTGCTCGTTATCGATACCCCCGGTCACGAGTCCTTCACGAACCTGCGATCGAGAGGGTCTTCCCTCTGTAACATTGCTATTCTCGTGGTTGATATCATGCACGGTCTTGAGCCGCAGACGCTTGAATCAATGAAACTTCTACGGGATCGCAAAACACCTTTCATTGTTGCTCTTAATAAGATAGACCGTCTTTACGGTTGGAAGAAGATCGACAACAATGGTTTCCAGGAGAGTTTGGCATTACAGAATAAGGGAGTTCAGAACGAGTTCCGAGATCGTTTGGAGAAGACCAAGGTCGCTTTCGCTGAGCAGGGGTTCAACTCCGAACTGTACTACGAGAACAAGTCAATGGCGAGAAACGTATCACTTGTACCGACCTCAGCTCACACCGGCGAAGGTATTCCGGACATGCTGAAGCTCATTGTCTCTCTCACCCAGGAAAGGATGACAAATAAGCTCATGTACTTGTCCGAGGTGGAGTGCACGGTTCTCGAAGTCAAGGTCATCGAGGGGCTTGGTACGACTATTGATGTCGTTCTATCCAACGGTATCCTACGCGAAGGTGATCGAATAGTGCTTTGTGGGCTCAACGGAGCCATATCCACAAATATACGGGCATTATTGACGCCAGCGCCAATGAAAGAACTGCGAATCAAATCCCAGTACGTACACAACGAAGAAGTCAAGGCTTCCTTAGGTGTAAAAATCGCCGCCAACGACCTCGACAATGCCATCGCTGGATCCCGTCTACTAGTCGTTGGTCCCGGCGACGACGAGGAAGATCTAGAAGAGGAGGTCATGTCAGATATCGAGAACCTCCTGGGCAAGGTCTCCAAGACCGGCCGCGGTGTCAGCGTCCAAGCGTCCACCCTTGGCTCCCTCGAAGCTCTTCTCGAGTTCCTAAAAGTATCAAAGATCCCCGTCGCAAACATCTCCATCGGCCCCGTCTACAAGCGCGACGTCATGTCCGCCGGCATCATGCTCGAAAAGGCCAAAGAATACGCAGTCATGCTCTGCTTCGACGTCAAAGTGGACAAGGAAGCTCAAGCCTACGCGGACGAGGTCGGCGTCAAGATCTTCACGGCCGATATTATCTATCACCTCTTCGACGACTTCACCAAGCACATGGCCCAGTTGGCCGAGCAGAAGAAAGAAGATAGCAAACTCCTCGCCGTCTTCCCGTGCGTGCTGACTCCCGTCGCTGTCTTTAACAAGAAAGACCCTATTGTTATCGGCGTCGATGTCACGGAAGGGAATCTACGCCTACTGACGCCCATTGCGGCGGTTAAAACGAACCCAGTAACCGGCGTCAAGGAAGTCGTCAGTCTAGGCAGAGTGTACGTCTTCTCCTCCCAACCCCCAACCCCCGGGTCCCCCTCCTCCCTTTTCCCCCCAACTCTCTAATCTTTCCTCCGCCCAACAAACCCAAAAATCCTGTAACGTCTGTGACTGATAAATGTGTTTGTATTTCAGCCAATCCATCGAACGCGACCACAAACAAATCCCCATCTGCAAAAAGGGCCAACCGTCCGTGGCCGTCAAGATCGAAGGCCCGAACCAACCGATGTACGGCCGCCAGTTGGAAGAGAAGGATATGCTCTACTCGCTCATATCCAGGCAGTCGATCGATACGCTGAAGGAATTCTATCGCGCGGATGTTAGTAATGAGGAGTGGGCGCTTGTGAAGAAGCTGAAAACCTTGTTCGATATCCCGTGATCGTGAGGCTGGGGCTGGAGGATATGGGAGGCGGAGAACGGGGGAGGTTGGAGTGGTGGCTTGCATGTGCATATTGCTATGAGGGCGTTGGATTGGGGAGGTGCGCGCTTGTATGCATATGTGTGATGTAGAATACTCGAAGCTGTGGATTGCATTGACATGGATGCGTGGCTGTCACTTTCTGGTGGTCAAGTGTGGTTGTCTGGTGATTATTCGTAACTTATACTAACCTAATTGTGTATCCAGAATGGCCGTACACCAGAGGCCTGGTGTAAGCCCTCAAATTGAATGCATCCACGAAAAGTTAATTTAGCTTTCATAGGTTAGGTTTAAGGGCACACTGCAACACGTGAGATCATGCCCTAAAGCATAGCTTACAAATTTAAGATGTCGACCATCTACACTTCGAGCTGTCGCATTATTTGTATACCTATCTGTACGATAAATACTGCAGGGCCAGATCCACCACGCCCCAAATCTATCATACAGTTTTGCTACACTACAACCCCCCCCTCCCCCACCTCAAGCCTATCAATCACCTCCTAAACCTCCTAATACCTATCGCTATGCATCCCGCTCACCACCTCCTCAGCACATCAGTCTGCAACTCATCATCCCACCTCGGCATACTCTTCACCGCCGCCACCGTCCTCGGCGCCTCCCTCATCAGCGCCTCCATCTCCACATCCCGCCTTAAATGCGCATTCCTGATCCTCAAATCCACAAACTGCGCCGCCAAGTGAACCATGGTCTGATAATACGGACTCAGATGCGTGAGGTGGAAGAGACGCACACTGCGTGGTTTATTATGTTTTTGGAACTTGTAGGGGTGCAGCCAGCCGACCCAGCCGGGCATGAGGTGCGTTTCGCACAGGGTGAAGGCTTCGAGGAGGCGCTTGCCGCGCGCGAGGATCTCGATGTAGAGGTTCCAGGATCGGTTGTCGAGGGCGTAGCCGGAGGAGTGGAGGGTGGCGATGGTGGTTGAGAGGTGGTCGACTTTGCCTTGGGCGTCGAGGGCTTGCATGTAGTGTAAGAGGGGGAGGTTGGGGATGAATCGTCGGGATGGTAATACCCATCCGGGTTCCGAGGTGTCGGAGACGTTTGCTCGGGTGGCGAGTTGGGCTGATTTTTCGAGCGCGAGGTCCCAGCATCGTTCAACGCTTTCGTAGTCATTTTGCTGGAGATGGGCTACCATTAAGGCGCTGAGCATGTTGATGGGGGAGCTGACAGAGCTGAGTTCGTTGTCCGGTTTGAATCTCTTGGCGGTGTCGATGTATTTGTCAAAGAGAACGGAGACTTTGTCGAAGGCCTTTTGCCGCCCATACACAAAGATAAGGTAATCGAAATGCGTGGAGACGAAGGCTTCATCGAGTCGCTGTACCCCAACGCCCTTCAATGGCTCTCTTGCGGAGATATCCATAGGATCCATGCTGGACACCGCCTGCTCAAGCATCGCTTCGGCTTGCCTGAGATCGGTTTTCTCTTCGGGTATAACTTGCTCCTGGTGCTCATTTAGGTCGGCTTCGGCAGTCGCCTTGATCATCAAAGTCTGCGTGCTTAGCAGGGGTTTGACGTGCCTTTCTGCCATACGCTGATACAACCCAAATATCTTATGATACTGTTTGATTGCAAGGTAGCCTCCCATGATAACGGCATAATGCGTAGCGGTGGCCTGAATCCCTTTCTTCGGCATGATCACCTTCAAGATCTTCTCTGCGTCACCTACTCGACGCCTAATGACCAGGCCCTGCATGATAGCTACGTAGGTCATGCTATCTCGGGGAACCCCAACTTCCTTGATTCGCGCGTGCACCCGAGCCAGGTTCTCCATATCGCCTCGAAATGCATATGCGTTGAGGATGTAATTCCACATGCGCGTCTTGGTTCCCTGCAGATCCATGTCTACCGCAGATTCCACCATTTTCTCGGCTTTTTCAATGGCGTTGTTTCTGATATGGGCTAAAACAAGACTATCGACCATAGCGGTAGTCATCTTGTCGACCACGGATTTCGACTGCCCGAGAAGCTCTTCGACGGCTTCCAGATCGCCTCGATTTGCGTACATGTTCATCATCGTCCCGAAGGAATAAGCATCTGGCTGGACTTTGCTATCCAGCAGCTTCGTGAACCAGTCGAGGGCAGCTTCAACATCGCCGGCTCTTGCATGTGCAGCGATGACGATATTCCAGCAATGCACATCGGGTTCGATGCCGAATTCCTGGCTTAGCCTGTCAAACTGCTTGCACACCTCATGAGTCTCCGCTCTCCTCGAATGCACGATGAGCAGTGGTCGAAAATCTCGCACATCGGTAGGTGTCCCCAAACGATTGCATCGTTCGTTAAACAAACCGTGCACTGCGTCCGCATCCCCTTGGTATGCTTCTTCATGGATGATCTCTCGATATGCGCTTGGAGTAGGTCCACCATGATGTTTTCGGTAATCTGAAAGCACTAAGTGCATACCTAATACACTGTGAACTTGACGGAATTTCCCCAGAATGGCCCTGAGAATAGCGCGGCTCGGCACCAATGCAGGATTCTCCCTCAGATCTCGGTAATACTTTATTGCGGCACGCCCATGGGCCCGATCGTTCACAGATAAATGCTGGTATATAGCCATGCTGTAGTCTTCGATGTCTAAATCCTTCAAAGCTTTTAGCGTTCTGAAGAGCTGAAGATGCTCCTCCGTGTTAAAGTTACTACCCCGGACATGGAAGGTACGGATGATTAGCTTTATGGCGAAGTCACGAATCTTAAACCCGGTGGGAAGGCCGTCTAGATTTGAGCCCTGCAGCTGGCCGAGTGCATATTGACCCGCAGATATGGCCCTCTCAATGAGTTGTGGTAGCGGTATGTTATCGACAGCAGTCCACAAATCGGGCCGCTCGAAGTATATTTGCCTGTATCGCCAATATTCGTCCCAAGTCTTCACCGCGGCTTGCCAATTCTCGTGCACAACGGTGTATAGGAGGAGGGCCGCGGTTCCATACGAACCTTGAATTCTTATGGAAGCCTCGCGATGCAGGCTTGTCGCTTTTTCGATTTGATTTAAACGAATGGCAGCGATAATAGCGTGGTGGTAGTTGCTCGCTCGTCTGTCCTCGAGCGGTATTTGATCGATCAGTATGACTGAGCGCTCGGCATCGACCTTCCGTGACGAGGTTGCAAAAAAATCAAGCAATTTAGTGAGTTCACTGGAAGGAACAACGACATCCGAGCCCTGCATGTCCTGATAAAGCCTCCACGCTTCTTCATAGCCTTGTCTTTCGAGCAATGCTAATTCTTTATCGAACTTTCCGGGTCCCTGGGCTGTGGACTTGGCAATGTGCGCATTCTCAGCGATTGTTTCGGATTGAGTCTCCTGGGTTTGATCCGGCACTAGAGTTTTTTCGAGATCCCCTGTGGTTTCGTCGACCAACAAGGTAGCATCGGATGTGAAAGTTCGTGAACATGGCAAACGAGCCTGTTTCTGGTGGCGTGCTTTTGAGACATTGCCATCATTCCCGGAGAAACGTCTGATCAGTGCAAGCGTCTGGGCTGGATACAGAAAATCTAACATGCCGCGCTCGAACAGACCCACGGGCCGGTCTTTGCTCGGCCCACGCCGGGCATATTCTGATCGTGTCGATTCAGCACATGAGGGTAGTTGTAAGAAGTAGATCCACCAGGAAGGGAGGTCTATTTCACCGGCCCCATGGTTCCAAAAAGCAGAGTGAAGTGAGCGCCGGCTTCTTATAGATTTGGCGGGTGTCCGAACAAAAAGTCGTCCTCCAGATTCGAGGCATCCTACCGCTCGCTCTAGCATGCCCCCTTGAGCTCCAACCTAACTATCCGCGACCATGGGGGCTTATATGGTACAGAGGTTGTTCTGAAGTGTCATTCAGAAGCACGTCAGCATTTCATATCCTACCGACTGCGAGTAAGAAGTAGTTTACCAAAGAGGTCGGAATTGGTGGCGCTCTAGGTTCGGGGCCAATCCAGCAAAGAAGGTGTTCACGAACTGAAGCTGACGCTCTGGACTGAGATGAAACTATCGACAAAGAGCGTATGAGGAAGAGGAAGGGCAAGGGAGAGATGAGTGGAAGTGGCGACAAGTCTACTGCTCGCGCAGGAACCTAGGCTGACTGCAACAGTAGACTACCTTAACTTACACAATCGAGGCCATCATCAGATGCGGAAGCGCTAGACTGCTTTTGCTGCTGGGAAACCTTAAATCCGCCCACGGTAAGAGCCGCCTGAGGGCGTGTGCCCCTCCACTTCGACTACCAGTGCTCAATGGATATCACCAATTTTGTCACGGCTCAAAGGGAGAAGGCCCTCCTCGTTGGTGACTATGGTTCATACCGGTCTTCACTCTCGCGACGCTTGCTCACCGTACGAAAGAGACTGGGGCGGGCTTCACCGAAAGGCCGCAAATATGTCCCCAAGGCCCCCATCACAGCCGATGATATTGCCAGCAATAAAGAGTTCGTTATCATGTCCTTCACTTTCGAATGATGCTTATTGAGTGGGTAGATTCATCCATCTACTTCTGCTCGCCTCCGAACGTGCATGGGCGCATGCAATGCATATGAAGTCCACTCATTCGGCGGAGTCTACAAGCCAGGGCATTACAGGATCCACGAGGCGACATATCATTTCCCGCCTGCACAAAGCCGTGGTTATCGCCTCCCAGCTCGTTGAGTTGTTGAAGGACAGGGGGAAAACTGGAGCGAAGCCAGAGACGATCCTCGAGGCACGTGCCTACTATGTGTCACTGGTTGGGGCCGTCGGATTTGAAAAGCAGAAGTGGGAACAGTGCCTGAAAGCATACTCGGAGTCGAGACTCATATACACGGTCCTGGTCCAATCATTGCTTCCTCAACAAAATGATCCTTACCGTGACCTCCTGTCAGGCACAATCGATCCTAGCATACGCTACGCAGCCTACCAATCAAAATTGCCTCGAACACTGTCGATCAACAGCATCGTGGCGCGCTATGTTCCTCGTACGGGAAACGAATACATTACTGAAGCGTTGACGATGGACCCCGAAGCCCTGCATGAGGAGACTGCTGGTGCGAAGAGGGGCTTGGCTGGAAACGCTGAGAACGTACCTAAATCAATAACATGGAGAACAAGAACTGTCAATATTGAAGACGCGACCATTGCTCAGGCCTTAGCTGCTGTCTCATCTGCGGAACAGACACTTTCATCCCTAGTATCTTCGAACCCCGACCTCACTACCAGTGAAGAAGCATCCGCCTACGACGAGATTCTGATTCCAAGCCAAGATGCAGTGGACGCTACCAAGACTGCCATCGAGGAGCTCAGTAGTGAAGGTGTAGCACCAGGGGATCGTCGTATGCAAGCTTTGCAAATTACAAGAACAGCGGTGAATTATGATCTGGTGGCATGGAGAATAGGCAGGAACAGAGTACTGTGCGGAGGACAGGATGGTGCGGTGTTCGAGGCTGAAATACCCAGGAAGCCCAAGAGACATAGAACCGACGGAAAAGAGTGGGTGGCGAGGGGGGAGAGCAATGGGAAAAAGCTTGCAAGGTTGCGGGAACGAGTTGTCCTATATGATGCGACACTTCAGAGCTTAGACTCTGTGAAAGAGCTTCCTGGAGTCGCTGCAGACGAGACGTTCATGGAAGAACTCGAGGCCAAACGAGCATACTTTGCGGCTCTGAGGTGGGCCCCTAGTCAATCAGTCTAGATATTTGGCAACGATGCTAATCTATCTAGGTGCCTATCCATCGCACGTTCGCATGTAATCCTTTCAAATCCCAAAAACGCGCTCGCACTTTTCTCTCGCGCACTTGAACGTGCATCACAAGCTCAATCCAGCCTGCCGACCGCACACATCTCTTCTCAGAAGCCGCCAAGCCTTGATGTTTCTGCTTCACAAGCCCGAACGCTTTGCCATGTCCTTCAAGGTCTTGCTTCCCAGTATCGCGCCTTAGCTGAGCTGCAAAACCTCGCCTCTAACACGGCCACGGCGGAGAAGAATAAGCTTACGGGTGCAGCACCGCTGATAGAGAGGCTAGACGAGTACCCTCCGAACGGCGCGGACCTGACTAATCTCGTGACGTATCCACCCAAGCTTGAACCCATACCAGTCAAACCGCTGTTCCTCGATGTGGCATGGAACTACATCGAGTACCCGGGACGGGCAACCAACGCGGTTGAGAATGGCGTGAGCGACACGGCACAGGAAGTGAAAGCGGGTGTAGAGGAGAAGAAAGAAGCGAGAAAAGGGTGGTTTGGCTTCGGTAGATGAATCCAATCAGTGACTGGCCAATCTGATATCGTAGTCTTTCCGAGACCGACATCAGAGTAGCAGCAAAGAAGAGAACTCAAGCGAATCGAATTCGCTGTCTGAACACAAATTCCATGCAGAATGCGCGACGCTTAGCTGGTGTATTCATGGAGTGCGTCAGAAGGGATTAAAGCGCTAAGGTGTCGAGATAAGATCAAACGCGCAGACGTCAAAATCGTGGAATAGGGGGTACGGTGGCGTGGATGGATAATCGGATTTAACGGGTCGAGCGGGTGGCCTAAGGCCCCCTAGGCCATGAAAATGCCCCCTCGGCTAATGTGATGATTGGGGGGTGCACAGGGATGTGATTTAGCGTCTTGGTCTCTCACCAATACACGGACAATTCGAAGGCTCTTTTTGCCCCTTCTTCGTCTCTTCTTCCTCCCCATTGATTCGAAATCAATTGGCGCTCGCCATACCATACTCATATAATGCTGGCTTGAATTGTCCTGATGAATGACTAGTAGCCTTGCTCTTTCCGGCACATCATCCAAGGGCCTGTGTCTCGAAGAATCGCTCCTTTTCATCAAGGCCGAAATCGGCGGCTTTCTCATTCTTTCCACAATGGCCGCCGTCGTCAACGGAAGCTTTCCTTCGCCAGCCGCGAATGCAGATTACACGTCGGCACTGAAGACAGAGCATGCAGGAATACTGTCGCATGTATACAATGGCATGAACGCTTGGACCATAGCCCTGACACTCTTTTTGATCCTGGTGGCTTACGACCAATGTAAGCGGGTTGCGCCGAAATGGATTTTGTTGTATGGTGCGTTCGCTGACCCATCGCGCAGTCAAGTATGTCTGGAACAAGGGTACAATCGCTGGTCCGGCATGGAAGATTCCGTTCATTGGACCCTTCTTGGAGTCGGTGAATCCCAAAATGGAGGAATACAAGGCGAAATGGGCCAGCGGCGACTTGAGCTGTGTTTCCGTCTTTCACAAGTCCGTCTCTTAAACCGGCGTCTTTTGGTGTAGCTACTGGCTGATCTGAATGCCAGGTTCGTGGTCATTGCATCCTCCCGCGACATGGCGCGTAAAGTGTTCAACTCTCCACTGTACGTTAAGCCATGCGTTGTTGACGTAGCATACAAACTCCTTCGACCGACCAATTGGGTTTTCCTCGACGGCAAGGCGCACGTGGACTATCGAAAGGGCCTGAACGGTCTCTTTACCCGTCAAGCATTGGAGACATACCTTCCAGGCCAAGAAGAAGTGTACGAAAAGTACTTTGCAAAGTTTCTAGACATCTCGCAAAAGCAGAATGATGGAAGGGCGATACCTTTCATGCCGCAGTTCCGTGAGCTTATGTGTGCGGTCTCATGCCGGACATTCGTTGGGCATTACATGTTAGATGAGGCCATGAAGAAGATCGCAGATGATTACTACAACATTACTGCTGCGCTCGAGCTGGTCAATTTCCCAATTATAATACCATTCACAAAGACGTGGTACGGTAAAAAGGCTGCGGACATGGTACTGGACGAATTCGCCAAGTGTGCTGCTAAGAGCAAGGTCAGAATGGCCGCCGGCGGTCATGTCACTTGCATCTTAGATGGCTGGGTTTTGTCAATGCAGCAGTCAGAAGCGTACAGAGAAAAGCTCGCCAAGGGTGTTGCTGTTAATGATTCCGAGAAGCCCGCTACGCTGATCCGGCTGTTCTCTGATTTTGAGATTTCCCAGACACTTTTTACGTTCTTGTTCGCGTCCCAAGATGCAACGAGCAGCGCCTCCACTTGGCTCTTTCAATTGATGGCCGACCGGCCAGAATTGCTCAACCGAATACGCGAAGAAAATCTAGCAGTCCGCAACGGTGACAGGAATGTCAGATTTAGCATGGACATCCTTGAGAAGATGACTTTTACCCGTGCAGTGGTCAAGGAAACTCTGAGATACAGGCCTCCAGTCATCATGGTACCATACATTGTCAAGAAGGATTTCCCCGTCACGGAATCATACACGGTTCCCAAAGGCTCAATGATCGTACCCTCTGTATACCCAGCTCTGCATGACCCCGAGGTGTACCCGGAACCCGAATCATTCAATCCGGATCGATGGATCTCGGGTGATGCGGAGAAGGCGTCGAAGAATTGGCTGGTGTTCGGGACCGGACCACACTATTGTCTGGGCCAGACGTACGCTCAGATGAATCTGATGGCGATGATTGGAAAGGCGAGCATGTTCCTGGATTGGCAACATCGAGTCACGCCGTTGTCGGAAGATATCAAGGTGTTTGCTACGATATTTCCTCAGGTGAGTCTTGTCTGGTACCGACCGTCGTTTTTGACATGGTGCTAACGGAGCCTAGGACGACTGCCATTTGGTCTTTTCAGAACGGCCATGAGTGATTACGGTTTCTTCTCTTCACCCACTTCTATATAATCATCAGTTTCCCTGCCGTTGTTCCCGTCGCCGCCTGTAATTAGGTCTTTTTGATCATCTGGCGTACTTGGGACCAGAGGGTGGGACAAGACTCTTGGCTGCCGTCTTCAAGCAAAACCCTAGCGCAGGCAACAAAACCTAATGTAATATAGAGCGCCGTTGATACAGTCTATGCAGTAGTAGAATCAGCGCCTCTGGCTTCAACCGAATCGCGTAGCGTTTCTTTCTTCATCTGTGCGGGCTTGGTTCCCACTTCCATGGCTCTCAACGCCAAGCGGTGCAGTCTAAGGTACGGTGAGCCCGAGTGATGGAGACTCGCAGAACGAACGACTTGTACTTCATATAGAAAGACTAGAATGAGGACTGTGTGATCGGACGATGTTGTGTTGTCCGATCCTCAGGTGTCATCTCATTAGTTGTAACAGCAAAGTCCAAATTCTGAGGCTCATGTGATATGGGGCTGTGTGACCCTGTGGGGTTGTCCAGAGCTTCGGTCTCGGCTCCAGGCGCATGACGTTGCCGAGGCATCTCCAATGTTCCCGCTGACCGGGCCGAAAGGGCTGCTTAAAGCTCGTCCACCAAAGCAGCCATACCAGCCCATCTCCCTTCGGTTCAGCTAAAACTTCTTACGTACACACACCCCCTGTTGTTATAGAGCGCTTTCTTTCTTTCTCTCTCTTTCATCTCTCTTGAGGCTCCGGGAATGTTGCATGCGCTCACAAGAAGTGGTCGTGGAGCTTCAGTATTACGGTCCAACGTCACGCCACGGTATCCATTGAAGGTAAGGAGGCCTTCGGCCAACGGTGTACTTGATCTCAAGCTGACAACTGATTCACAGGCACTCGCCATGGCTCCTGCAAATGCGCGGAGGAATCAGTCCTCTTCACTACCCGAAGGCAGGTCCAATCCTCCGCTCGTCTGACAAGCCGCCTATACACAACTGACTTCCTACTCTTTGGGCTTCAGGTTATCGGGAAGATAGCTCCAAAGGTCCAATGCTACGATTCGAAGACTCGTTACCGCGTCTGCCTGTCCCAACCCTTGAAGAGACCTCCAAGCGGTATCTGAAATCAGTCCACCCCCTGCTGAATAAGTCCGAGTACGAAACTACCAAGAAGGCCGTTGAAGAGTTTGTCAAGCCTGGCAGCATAGGGGGGGAGCTGCAAAAAAGGTTACAAGCGCGACGTGACGACCCGAAGCACAAGAATTGGATCTATGAATGGTGGAATGATGCAGCGTACCTTACCTACAGAGATCCTGTTGTACCATATGTCAGCTATTTCTATTCGCACAGAGATGACAGGAGACGACGGAATCCGGCCAAGAGGGCCGCGGCTTTGACGACTGCTGTACTCGAGTTCAAGAAGCAGGTCGACGAGGGAACGCTAGAGCCCGAGTACATGAAGAAGCTGCCAATCAGCATGTCCTCGTATGAGTGGATGTTCAATGCCTGCCGAGTACCAGCAAAATCCCGGGATTATCCCGTCAAATACGACCACCATGAGCATAAGTACATTGTGGTCATTCGCAAGAACCAATTCTTCAAGGTCATGCACGAGGTTGGAGGGAAACAACTCAACACCTCCGAACTCGAGAAACAGTTCCAGAGAGTCTACGAGAAGGCCGAGAAGTCCCCCGCTATTGGAGCGCTCACGACTGAAAACCGTGACATCTGGGCCGATGCCCGCGAAACTCTCCTCTCCGCCCACGCATCGAACGCTACCGCACTCAAAAACATCGAGGCTTCATCCTTTGTCGTCTGCCTCGACGACGCCTCTCCCGTCACTCTCGAAGAACGTGCCCACCAATACTGGCACGGCGACGGCGCCAACCGCTGGTTCGACAAGCCCCTCCAATTCATCGTCAACGACAACGGCACATCGGGCTTCATGGGCGAACACAGCATGATGGACGGCACCCCGACCCACCGCCTAAACGACTACACCAACATGTTAATCTTCACCAACAAACTCGACTTCTCCGACCCGACCATCCGCTCCGGCCTCCCCGAGCCCCAACCCCTCAAATTCGTCGTCACCCCCGCCGTCAAAAAGGAAATCCAACGCGCCCAATCCGACTTCGACACCGTCATCGGCCAGCACGAACTCAGGGTGCAGGCCTACCAGGGCTACGGGAAAGGGTTGATTAAGAAATTCAAATGCTCCCCGGACGCTTACGTCCAGATGATCATCCAGCTCGCCTACCACAAAATGTACGGCGTCAACCGCCCCACGTACGAATCCGCCGCCACGCGCCGCTTCCAACAAGGCCGCACCGAAACCTGCCGCAGCGTGTCGGACGAAAGCGTCGCCTTTTGCGCCGCCATGGCCGACCCCGAAGTCGCCCCCGAGGACTGCGTGCAGGCGTTCCGGAAGGCGGTGGATGCGCATGTGAGGTATATTAGCGACGCGAGCGATGGCAAGGGGGTCGATCGGCATTTGTTCGGACTCAAGAAGTGTCTCGGGGAGGGGGAGGAGGTGCCGGGGATTTTCCGGGATCCGGCGTTTGCGTACAGTGGGACGTGGTTTGTGAGTTCGAGTCAGTTGAGCAGTGAGTTTTTTAACGGGTATGGGTGGAGTCAGGTGGTGGATGATGGGTGGGGGATTGCGTATATGATTAATGAGAATAGGTGAGTTTTTGATCTTCTTTCTTTCTTTACTTTCTTTCTTTGTTGGGGGTGGAGGAGGGGGAGCTTTTTTGAGGGGGGCGACTTGTGGTGGCTGATGGGTTCGATAGCATCCAATTCAACGTCGTGAGTAAGGGGCTTGGGAGCGAGAGGATGAGCTTTTTCCTTAATGAGGCGGCGGGCGATATCAGGGATCTTCTTCTGCCGACTCTGGAGGGGCCGAAGGCGAAACTGTGAACGCTTGGACGAACGGATGAAAGGGAGGGTGCCATCACTTTGAGCGTAGAGGTTGGGGGTTTGGAGGGCTGGGGCTTCCGAATGTTGAGGGGCATGAAGGGACGCGGGACTGTTGCAGGGGGGGTGTACGAATCTAGAGGGGGATGTTATACATTGTCTAGATCGCTGTTTCTAGAGATGAGATATTCGAGAGGGGTGTGTAGATAGCTGCAAAGTGGACTTCGATCCTGCTTTATCTATCTTTGTTCATCAAGAGATAGAGCTCGTGTTGGAACCTCAGTGCGGTTTGCTACTTGGTAACTTGGGCGCATCATCAGATACAGTGGCTGTTTCTCCATCGAAGGGAAGCTCTTGATATCTTATCTGCACTACCTCGGCTAAATACTGTAGATATTTGGAAATGAGATGGAGCGCGCATGTGCTATGTACACTGGGCTCTGTAAAGTAAAATGTACCTTCTATAATCTATCTGCAACCTAGAGATCCCACCGTCTCTTCTGCTCGCCATCCCGCGAAATCAATTTCTGCTAAGGGGGCAAGGGGCCCTATCGGGAGGACGCCATGGTGGTTGGAAAGACTCTAAAGACGTGTGAGGGTATTACTACGAAGCCTGGTAGGATTTGAACCTTATAGTGAAGCTCTGGTTATGGTTCTCCACGCCATAGACCCGAGGAAGCTCCACTGAAAACAACCCATTTGCAATAAAGACCTACCGCCTCCGCCCTCCTCGCCGCGCACCGCCTCGCCCTCTTTTCATTTTCCCTCGCGCGGGTTTCATTCCGGGCCGCTCGCTTTTGGGAGCGGGTGATGCGGCCGATGAAGCTACATCTTCCTCCACCGCTTCTGCTTCATCTTCGCCATTCTCCGCTCCGTCATCGTGCTCTTCGGTGGTGGAGGCTTTACTGCCTCTCCTTCCGGCAGGTGGTTGCGCTTCCTCTTGTAGTCGTGATCGTCGGGTGCTTGCAGCGCTACGGACGCCGCGTGGTGCTTTGGTTCCGCGAGATGATGCGGGTGAGGAACGGGGTTCTGCGCCGAACAGTGAGGTTCTGTACCTTGGGAGTCGAGTGCTAAGGCCATTCTCACCTTCTGTGTCTTCGATCGTGCTGGGCCGCCTGGGACGATCAACAGTCTCGTTTGAGAGCTGGTGAGGTAGAGCTGGAGGGGATGAGGAGCTTTGAGGCGCCAATCGTCTTGCAAACATGTGGTCTCCGAACTCGTCTTCGGGAAGTCGGAACTGATAGAATGACTCCTTTCTGCGGTCGCTATCGTCTACAGCATCTTCACTGAACGAATTCTCCTGTGGCCACATTGCGTTTCAGCTCTTGCCATTGGACTGTACGAGAGTGGAACCCACCCTTTCGTCCAGAGCTTCTAGGTTGTAGAGGCTTCCTAGCTTCTGCCAGATACCCGGTATGCGTGTATGAGAGTCTTTCGACGATGTGTAGCCATGGTTCCTTAGATGCTGTGATAGAGCTATCATACGGAAATGCTTGTGCATTCCTACCGTTCTTCGTCAGCTCGAATGATCAGAGTTCACGTTTCCCCCTAAGAATATTCAAATAGAACAGACCTACAGGTTTCCATCGGATCATGCCTTTGAACAAGGACGTTTCTTGCTCGTCTGTCCAAGCATCTCTGGGGAGCTCCGTCCCTGTCTGCTCATCTTTGACTGGCGTACGGGGCTCTGATGCTCGCGGAGGTATTTCGAGTGCCTCACCTGAAGGTGTTGAAGCGGCCCTTGAAGAAAGACGAGCTTTCTTCTTGGGTGGCATTGTGGTATTAAACGTTGGGACACGTTACGAAGATACCATGGTGACATAAGAGACCCTTGCTGCGAGCGTAATTGATCAGATGGAGTTCGAGAGAAGGGAAGTTGCATGTCGCAGGGCTGAAGAATATCTGGGGAAGCTTTCAGAGAAGTGAGCTAAGAGCGGGAAAGGCTAGCCTTACCATCGACGCGTTCCATCTCGAGGCGCGTTGACACTCGAGAGCCCGACGTCATCCCCAACTCTCAAATTGATATGGACGACGACGAGGAAGAGACTGGAGAGGCTTTTGCGATTCCGGATCTCTGGAAGATTTCTGCGCTGACCTACTATGGGCAAGAAGGGAAAAGCCCCTTCATTGAGGGCCTCGAGGCGATCGGTAGGGTTTCGACCTTAATAATGCTGGAACTAGCTGTGTATATACTGAACTTTGGCACAGGTTTTCCCGATGTTTTTGGAAGTACTTCTGCACAAGAAGACCTGAATTTACATCTACCCGATTTGAATTCCTTCCACTTCGAACCTGTCGAGTATTTGGAGACCCCCGAATCCTCATCTGTATCCTCTATTGCGGAGCAAAATGAGGACGTTGAGACAATTGATGGGGAAGACATCTGGAGTTTTTCCGGTGACAACAAAAGTGATCAGATTGAACGGATATACAACACATGGGAGAAATTCTACGACGAAGACTTCCAAGAACCTCGGTCTGCGTACATCAGCGAGGCAGGACCAGGGGCTTTTGATGCAGTGTTGGGATTACAAGGAAAGCTTGACTCTAGTGCTACTCCAGAAAAATCAGTTGGAACGGTGATACGATCAGATCCTCTTGTATCAGTGAGTGTGGTCTAAAGTCGACCACGGATGCCTTGGCACTGACTCCGCGAAGGCTTTGCTGCAACTTGGGCTTGGTAGGAATTCGCTGTTGTTCAAGTATGAGGACGAGAAGCGATCGTTCTCTCCTGTTCTTGAGCGTGTTCGCATGTCAGGATACAGCCTGCAAGCATTCCAGAGGTAGGATTTCCCACTCCTTTAGGTCCTCGGATAGATATTGATTACTATAGCCTTGTCGCAGATTTCGTTGATTGTGGTAACACAGCGAGGATGTTAAAGTCTTTCGCCGATACTACCTACAAATCACGGTATCTATTTCATAAATCCCTCAGTTATTATAGTCACTCCTGACAGACATATAGCAAGTCTTCCCCTGCTCGCATTGCCTTTGCGGATGCCGTTTCTGTTACTCAGTCGGCCACAGAAATGCAACTTAGCATTCCTATGACATCAATCCAAAGCGTCCTCCAACTTCAGTCGCTCTTCTGTAGGCCAAGCTTGATTATGAATTGCCTCCGCGACTTGATTCGGGAAGTTGAATCAACGTCTGGAGACGAAGAGCTTCTGTCCAAACTATACCAGAGCACTCAAAACCTAGAATACACGCACGACTGGCTTCGGCCGGTTTTGCTTCAGCTCCTCGGCCGAGTTTCACGACCTTGGCTTAACTTCGCTGGCGAATGGATAGGCTTAGGAACCAATACTGGTCTACCCATCACTGCGCTCAGTAAGAGTAGAGGCTTCATTCATGTAACAACAGAGATCAGAAACTCTGGCGTCGGAATTGAAACCCAGGCCCTGGAGTACAGTTTTGATTCCCATCAGGTGCCAGATTTCATCACAGAAGACGATGCTGAGGTCATGTACGAGACTGGAAAAAGTTTGCGATTGCTCCAGACTCATCTGCCAGAACATCCACTTGTCAGAGGTGAACGGAACTCGGATCTGAAGGCACCAAGCCTTGACTGGCAATTCTCGTGGCAGGATGTCGAAAGAGTTGAGACCTTGGCTCGGAATTACGAGGCCAGTATCAACAGTGCCATCAAAGATTTTACTCTTTACGGTGCCGATAAGAAATCTGACACCTTGCCTAGTGGAAATCTTAACGACTTCGCCTTTGAGACTTTTGGGACGTCAGAAGAGGATATACAAGCGCATATAGCTGCCTCCCGTGGGCTCTTTGAAACGCCTTTCGCCGATGTTGGATTTGGAAAGCAGAACAACATCCAATATGGTGTCGTGAGAGATGCCATGAACGAGCAAGCTAGTATAGATGCTCCAGCAACATTCGCGCCGCCCCTCTCCCTCACCCCTTTCCTCTCATTCACGCCCCTCGTTACCACACAAGCTCGCCTTGTAAATGCTTCTTGCCTCCGCCTATTCTTCAAGCAGCATTGTCTCCGATCGCATTTCACCCTACAACGCCGCTACCACCTCTTCGGCGACGGCGTTTTCACCTCCCGACTCTCTCACGCACTCTTCGACCCAGAACTCCACACTGCAGAACGCCGCAAAGGCGTGGCTCGTGCTGGTAGTATCGGACTCAAGCTCGGATTCAGGGACACATGGCCGCCAGCGAGTTCCGAACTACGTCTTGCTCTTATGGGTCTTCTGACCGAAAGCTATCATTCCAGCACATCACAAGACCATCGCCAGCATCGAAGAGATACTGATGAGCTTCCTGGCGATCTGAGTTTCGCCATCCGTGACATCTCCGAAACTGAGCTCCAGCGTTGTCTTGATCCCAACTCAGTTTACGCCCTCGACTTCCTCCGTTTGCAGTATAAGCCCCCAGCACCGCTCGAATCGGTCATCACGCCATCGTCTTTGGATAAGTACGACACTCTGTTTAAGCTTCTTCTTCGTGTGACGCGTATGCTCTATGTGGTCAACCAGCTGTTACACGCCGCAAGAGAATATGGGTCCCGCAGGCGAGGCAATAAGAACGCTTCTGGCGGTCCTATAGTGCAGAGGTTTCGGATTGAGGGCCATCATTTTGTCAGTGCAGTTGCAGGGTATTTCTTTGATGTGGGTGTTGGAGAAATTTGGAGAGTCTTCGAAGACAAACTCAACGAGATCGAGAAGAAGCTGGATGACGATCCTGCCTCAGGTGAGTTCGAGGGTTTGCATCAGCTAAGGGACTATCATGAAAGGGTCCTTGATCGGATCATGTTCGCTTTGTTACTCCGTAAACGACAAGAGCAGGTCATGGCCCTTTTGGAAGAGATCTTCACCGCCATCCTTACATTTGCACGGTTCTTAAGTGGTTCGGCGTTGGGTGAAGAGAGTGGGCCATCAGAAAATGCGGAGATTATAGAACTGTATGCAAGGTTCCGGAAGAAGGTCGGCGTGTTTCTTAGTGTTTGCAGAGGGTTGAGTGAGAGGAGAGGCGTTGGTGGTGGTAAGAGTAAGGAAGGACACGGGCTCTTTGAGAAAGACGATATGGGCGAGGATGGAGGCAATACGATCGGAATGTTGCTGCTGAGGTTGGAGATGTCGGGTTACTATGAGCAGTCGCCACGTGCCTAGGCCTGTGTCCCAGAAGCTAGACTTATACAAGAAAGTTTACAAGGCAGTCCGCCGTGTTTCAGATGAGAACAAGGTGTCGTATACGTTTCTATATAATCAGAGTATCGATCATCGTAGCATGGATCTGAACCGGGACTTGGTGGTGTAAAGAGGCAGTGCAAATGACGTGATATTGGAAAATCAGGGTATGACCTTGCGGTCAACAACGATTGGCCGCTTGTATAACATCTCTCTATCACTGTCTCCAAGGCTGAGGGGGGTTCCACCACTGCCATCATCCATCGGTCTCGGGCATGTTCAGGCTTCTGGCCCTGAACGTGCAAGCCCTATCGATTACCTAAGCAGCGCTAGACCCAGTTAGGGCTTTCTATAGCAGACCAATATGTTCCGGTCTTCGTAGCTTATAGATATATACACATTATCCACACCATGGCCTCAAAGCGAGCATTTACTTCCCTTATTTCTCAATCGTTACGGAGCCCCACATGCATCCGCCGATCATCAACTACCCCTCTACATAAAAGCTATTCCCCGCGCCCTTCTTCCCCAGTACGCTATCCTCTCACTCAACCGAAGCGGAGATGGGATTCCTCATCCGCATCCTCCACCAAATCCTACACTTTTGAAGAAGTACGTCAACCACACCGCGGCTAAACCCTCTCCACCTGCTCAACCCAATCCGCAGATCAAAGACCTAGTCGCCAACCCCTCCCCCTCCTGCATCCTCATAGGTACATCCGCCTCCCCTCCCCTCCGACCCCCCACCCACTGAACCCCCCACCTAGACGTCCGCGAACCGCACGAACTAGCCCACACCGGCCGAATCCCCACCTCCCGCAACATCCCCATCGCCTCCTCACCCGACGCGCTCTTCCTACCCGCCGACGATTTCGAAGACAAATTCGATTTCCCCAAACCCAGCCACGACACGGAAGTCGTGTTTTACTGCAAAGCCGGGGTGAGGAGTAGGGCGGCTGCGGGAATGGCGAAGATGGCGGGATGGGAGAGGGTTGGGGAGTATGGGGGAAGTTGGGGAGATTGAGAGGGAATAATTGGGGTATTGTGGGGGAAAAGGGGACGCCCCTTTTGTATATATTTAGCGCTGGGTTTGGTGGAAGGTGACCATGTTCAGGAGATACGGAGATGAAGAAGCAATCAGAACTCTCGAGTCAGGGACGAGAATTTCCGTTTCAAATATGTGAAGCTGTACGGACGTGGGGGCTTTTCGTGGCGCTGCGAAATCAAGGACTATTACATTGCAGATACGGGGGGTGGCACGTTATGAAACCCACTCAGCTGGGTCTAGCTAGGTCTTCAGCAAGCTGTCAATGGTGCTCTTGCCAGTGTTACAACGAGAAATCCGGTTTTCACCTTGGAAGAGAGTCGTAGTAGCACGGCGTCTTCGTGGCTTACTGAAGCTGCAAATGGGGGTCCAAAACCACGTGCGGTGACGGGGGTGGTGTCATCATGTTCCTGTAACCCCTGGGCTGGCTGTTGGCCTGTATGCGCCCTGAGACTGAGACAGAGACATGATGCAACTCCATACAAGCGATTTTGCCGATAGAATATGGGGCTCATAATTACGAGACATGTTGGTCATATCACGTTGAACCGAAAACCTACATATATGTCTTGCTGCGTCCCTTTGCGATGGAGGCAGGTCTGTGTTCAATATTGTGTTTGCAATTACCTCGGTCATTATTAGTCAGGAGTATATGCGTTGCAGTTTCCGCTCGCTGACCTTCACAATCGCTATGTGGGCTTTCGTACGAACATTGGTCTTGGCGTTGGCACTGCTTGCGGGCCCCATCGTGGCGTTACCGGCCAGCAAGACCACGTTGGTTGCTCGAGATCAGACTGCCTGCGCCAATGCCCCGAAGACAGTAGCCGGCACGTGAGTAAAGCAGTCCACTCCCTCGGTGCTTCAATGGCAAACGCTGATCTTTTCAGTACTCTCGACCCCCGCGAACTCGGCCTCGGGCCTCGTAACCCCCCTATCAGCGTGGCATGGTGCGCCCCAGGCAGTCGAACCTACGTGATTCTCACACTCACTCATCTCATTCCCGGCGATATAATCATGGACATTCTTGAGGACTCATACCGCTTGGTCTTAGGCCGCCTTGATACTGTGGGTGACACCGTAATCTCCAATGGCTTATTCAATTGGGAGTATCATGGCCGTAGCCTGAGAGTATGGCACTCCAACAACCATCAGACCACGTATGGCGTTCTCGGCGCAGCGATCGAGGCCATAGCAGATTTCATGGCCCAATATGGGTTCGCTGGGGCGAGCTTCGCTATCTATGACGGCGGGAACGAAGTCGGCGAAGGAATCCTTGGTTAATTGAGCATCAACGGTGGGGCCGTGGTGGCATCGAGACACATCAACATGCGTGGTGAGGCTCGAAAAATGCCAGGCTAAGATAGTCATTCGAGCAAGACTACACAGGCGAAAGACAGCGGCAGGGCGCTATTACGTACATACATGATATGACTCGGCGCATAGGTGCTAAAGTTTGTTCCCGAAAGGAGTTGAAGAAGACTCCAGGTAAGCGATGTGAGATCATTTGAAACGCTCATTCCCAAGCAACATGGACCCGGCTTCTCGCGAGATTGCTAGGCGTGTGGGATGTCGTTGGGTCGCAAGTTGTGTCGCAAAACACCTCGCTGTGTACCGGGACCCAAAACCGAATCCCTATCTATCGGCTTACTCCGTCAAAGAGCCAGAAGATGTTGCTTTCAACCCTAGAGATAGGCCATAACGCATACTTAGACGATCGGTCGATGAAAATCATGGAAATGTTGAAGACTCGTGAAAGAATTGTTTTAGAGGGAGCTTTCGCTACACCGTGAGCCAGTTACAAGCCATTAACGCTTAGACAAAGCTACGGATTCCTCTGAGGTCCTTGATGATGCGTTGATATGTGTCGTACTCTGTATTGTGCGTACTACGCAACCGATGAGACGACAGCTTGGGCCATGCAGTAATCGCCCAAGTGGTGCTATCCTCGCCGTAGACCGCATACCGGACTTTTTCACTCACTCAATACCCTCTTCACCTTCTCCAGTAGTACCTTACTTTCACGACCGAGCTTACGCTGACCGTTCTTCCCTCCTGTGCGTGCTTTAGCCATGGCGGTTCGGAACCTCTCTCGTTCTTCAATCTTGCGTTGCCGCAGTACGTTGGCTTCCTCAATTGCTTTACGTCTTCTTTCGGCCTCTTCCTTTCGTTCTTGGGCTTGCCTCGCTTCTTTGCTGAACGGTACCGGTTTTGGCCGCTTTGGTCTCCGCTCTCTCTGCCGATCTTCAGGCTTGGCAGGCTCTTCTTGAATCTTCTCCGGCTCGTCTAACATAGCTTGCCTCGCAGGATGAAGTTCAAGACCAGCGGGCTCGGTGTCTGCAGCGGCTGAAAGATCCGAAGAATGGGTGTGGTGGGAGTCCTGAAGCTCGCGCTGTTTGAGCTTCGCATATGATTTCTTGACCTTTGCCTTGTGTATCAAATCTTGCTTGATCTTCTGGACTGTATCACCGTTAGCTCATGTAGTCTCCTTACAAACCATACATAATACCTTTGCGACGATATGTCCCGTCTGGTAGATTAGCTGGTCCGACCGAGAAGGCTTTCTTGGGCTTTTTGGCGGTAGCCGACGACCCAGTCCCATCTCCCATACCGTCATGCTTCCTCTTTTCGGCCATTGTGTAACCAGTAGTGCTCTCTCTTTCGATAGAAAAAGCCGACAGAGGACTTCAATGAAATAGCCACAATGGATCTTGAAGCTTTACTCCGATACCGATTTAGAGGTTATCTTTCTAGTTCCACGCTAGATCAAAGTGGTTGCATTAGCGCAAGCGCGTCACGTCAACCTTTGGCTGAACTGCGACGCGTTGAGGAGCCAGAGCACATATCCAACGCATAGACAAGCAGCAGCCGCACACAACCACAAATCCCGTAAAGCCATCCAGCAGAGGCTCACCGCATCACTGGGGACAGATTGTCCTGCGATCGGGTGAAGATTCTTTCCACAACAGCAGCACGATGGACGGTCTGCAGCTCAGAGACGAGGCTGTTCGAGATCGAATCAGATTAGCAGAAGAGTTCCTAGATCCAAGTGCGTACAACGAAACCCCGCATGACATGGAGCTGACCATAATAGGTGATGATGTACGAGCCCGAAGGTTGGAACTGCTCTGAATTGAAACACATGTGCGGCCATTAACAATTCGACAGCTACCGAGCAGACATTATCTTGATGCTGAATAGGGGATTGCGGAGACTTATAGTATGTCAGAAATAGTTACCAGTCAGTTCAGAGGCTCATGGAGAATCAGGTCAGCTTGGACGAGATCAGAACACATAACAGAACACTCGCAGAAGGGTATGCTCCTTGGTACAGTTCAGGTTGCGGCCAATGGTAACAAACGGAAAGACTCCTGCAGACCCCATTCGACTTTTCGCAAGCCTTTGACCAGGCTCTCAAAAACATCGTTATCGCTATACCAAATCGGCCAGCAAAAGAATCTTCCGACGATGCAGTCCGTAAAACCCCGAAGGCAAAGCGTCTGACATTCAAGCTGATTCTTAACAGATGTACTATTGCGCCTACACTGGCAGCTTTGGCGAGTTTGCTTGCAATCCTCGAACCCTTAGCTCGAGTCATCTGAATCATATGGTTTCTCTGGAAGGTATAGTCACGAAGTGCTCGCTTGTTCGACCAAAGGTCGTAAAGAGTGTACACTACAACGAGAAGAAGAATATTTTTCACTTCAGAGAGTACAAAGACCAGACTATGACTGCCAATGGCGCAGCAAGCACAAGCGTATATCCACAAGAAGACGAGGAGGGAAATCCAGTGGGTTACATAGTGACTAGTAGCAGCACGAAAAGCTGACGGGACTACAGCTTATCACCGAGTACGGATACTGCACATACAGAGACCACCAAACTATCTCAATCCAAGAGATGCCAGAACGAGCGCCAGCCGGGCAACTTCCACGAGGTGTTGATGTCATAATGGATGACGATCTCGTTGATCGTGTCAAGCCTGGAGACCGCATACAGCTCGTGGGAATTTATCGATCTCTTGGAAACCGCAATGCCGGTTCCGGCAGCTCAACCTTTCGCACTCTCATTCTAGCTAATAACGTCATCTTGCTCTCCTCCAAGTCTGGTGGAGGTATTGCCCAAGCTACGATTACTGATACCGATATTCGCAATATCAATAAGGTATCGAAGAAAAAGAACGTTTTCGAACTCCTGTCACAATCTCTGGCGCCTAGTATATATGGCCACGACCACATCAAGAAAGCCATATTACTGATGCTACTTGGTGGTATGGAGAAAAACCTCGAAAATGGCACGCATCTTCGAGGAGATATCAATATCCTTATGGTCGGAGATCCGTCGACTGCAAAGTCTCAGCTACTTCGGTTTGTATTAAATACCGCTCCTCTCGCCATCGCGACAACCGGACGAGGATCGTCAGGTGTAGGTCTTACAGCGGCTGTCACTACCGATAAAGAGACAGGAGAGCGAAGGCTCGAGGCTGGTGCGATGGTGCTGGCTGATCGCGGAGTTGTGTGCATAGACGAGTTCGACAAGATGAGCGACATCGATCGAGTGGCTATCCACGAAGTCATGGAGCAACAGACCGTTACCATTGCAAAAGCCGGTATACACACATCTTTGAACGCAAGATGCAGTGTCATTGCAGCAGCGAACCCTATCTACGGACAGTACGACACACACAAAGATCCCCACCGTAACATAGCTCTGCCTGACTCTCTCCTGTCCCGTTTCGATCTGCTATTCGTGGTCACAGACGACATCGACGACTTCCGTGACCGTCAGATTTCTGAACATGTGCTCCGCATGCATCGTTACCGCCAGCCAGGCACCGAAGAAGGTGCTCCAGTGCGCGAACAGCTCAATCAGACCCTTGGCGTCGGTCTTGAGGACGAGCAAGACGCCAATAGACCCACCACCGTGTACGAGAAGTTCAACATCATGTTGCATGCCGGTGTTACCGTAACATCCAGCAGAGGCAGCGGCCGCAAAGTTGAAGTCCTGAGCATCCCGTTCATTAAGAAATACATCCAATACGCCAAATCCCGGATAAAGCCCGTCCTCACCAAAGGCGCTGCCGACCACATCGTGACTACCTACTCCGCCCTCCGCAATGACGAAATGGAGGGAAACCAACGCAAGACTTCACCCATGACTGCTCGTACCCTCGAAACCCTCATTCGTTTGGCCACCGCACACGCCAAAGCGCGGCTGTCCAACCGGGTTGAAGAACGCGACGCAGAAGCCGCAGAGTCAATCCTACGCTTTGCTCTGTTCAAGGAAGTTGTCGAAGACGAACGACGGAAGCGCAGGAAGGTCAGCCAGGCCCCGGAGGGAGATTCTTCCGATGAGGATAACAATAGCTCGGGCGATGACGATGCAGGACCGTCCCGAAACGGCACCACACCGCGCAGGACGACTCGGAACGGCATTCACGCTGCGCGTACCCGCAGCATGGGGGCGGCGAACAACGGCAGTCAGCTCAATGGAGGCGCCGAGGACAACGATGACGACGACGACGACGACCTATACACGGCGAGCCCACGCACCTCACGCACGCAGTCCAGCAGAGTCAACGGCCGCGCCACTCAGTCCGAGTCGCAGATGTCGGTCGCATCGTCTCAGCCAGCGTCGCAACTCATCACCTCACAGACTGATGAAGATGGAGAGTCGCAGCAGACCAACGGCGTCGATGCTTCCGCATCCGGCGTTCATGAGCCTGCAGCTGCCCCAAGCGCTATGACGATAACGGCGCCCCGTCTGCGTCTGTTCCGGACGGCTCTGGGACAGTTGCTCAATACAGCGCTCTTCCAGAACGATGCGGCGGACGTGGAGCCTCTCGTCGAAGCCGTGAATGCAAAGGTGACGGGAATGAGGGAAGAGAAGTTCGTCCGTGCGGAGGCGGAGGCGGCGCTTCTGGCGATGAATGAACGGAACGAGATTATGTGAGTTGTCTCTTGCTCCTTTCCGTCATCTATTTTCCTCGCGATGATATCTCCCTGACCAACGGCACCGGCGCGGTATTGGCGAGCATGTGCGCCAAGACCGGGGTGCATAACGTGAGATGGGTGCTAACGCTTTATTTTTGCAGGTACGCGGATGCGGATGGGATCGTTTACAAGATCTGAAGTGCAGCGCCGACGAATGGTACTGATGAATTTGGCTTATTCATTGCTTACCATCAGTCGTGCAACATGATGCGTGCTGCACCTTATCATACTCCCATCCAGTAAGGCGTTCTAGCTGTAGCGGTAGGATGGTGTTTTTTCGCGTGGGACTAGGACAGGATTAGGGAAGGGCAAATTTCTGTTAACCGTCCTGTATGATGGTCTTGCACACCCATATTCCAACCGCCATGAAACCGTGCAGATTCCCACATGAGAGATCGGGGCGATCACCCAACCTCAATCCAGCCACAGGACTCCTCAGACCAATAGCTCTTCCATACTCATAGCCGTACCCACACACCCAGAGCACATCTAGAACATCATTTATTGAAAGTGCCAACAACCACTGTACGGAGTCCGGAATTGGGACAGACCTGATCAACTGCCACCTCTGCCACACTGTATTCGCCCCCGTTGCAATTAACATGTACGGGCCGATGCCGTACCACCTCGTCGATCACTGTCGGCCGTCCAATATAACTTCAACCTCCCAGCCACCAAAATGTTCCTGCTGCAATGCCATGCTTATGTGAGAGCAGCGCTTGCATCACCATATGAGACTTATGAGTAAGTGCTCTGCATGCCTAGAAAGCCCTTGCTGCTGCTCACACGGCATACCACTGTACGTTGTGGACAACGGTTCGTACCGTTAGGGGCTGCCTACTTGTACGTGTTGTACCACCACGCTCCACCACCCCAGATGTCACCGCAAGGTTTCTTCTTCATCTCCGTTATCATACGTTAGTCGGCTATCGGCGCCACAAAGCTCCATGGAGGTGTCTAAAGCATGTGCTCGTATTCGAGTCTCAAGGCCGCATCCGGCATCGATGAGCTGAGATAGCGCCCTACACACTAGGGATTCCATATTCCATAGCACAAGTGCCTAATTCAAGGATGGACTTCCCCAAAGCGGATACGGTGCTTGTAGGAAATACCGATCGCATCTACAGCTCCAAATTCTCCTTTCCCCGCATTCTGTTTTCTGGAGGTCCTGTACCTAACGTTTGAGGCCGATTGTATGGGCGCAACGCACAGATACCTCGCTGGTACCCGCCTTATCCTGTCACGATCTGAAAACTCCCGCCGTGAGGTCGACGCGGCGCGTGCTCCTGCCTCACGTTCACCGAGGGGTGAGGAAGTGGAGGTTTAGGGTAGTGGCCAGGAACTGGTCCCAAAGTATATGGGATGTGCTGCAGCTTATGCTGCGCGACATAACCCCCTGCCCGAACAGGGTGCGCCGACGACGTATCAACGGTCCATTCCAGATCCCTTACATCTGTATGGCTGGATCTAGCGTGGCCCATCGAACAATGGTGTCAGAGGAGGCGTGCTCCTGGCAGCAGCGGAGCGCTTCGTCAGTGCTCGCTACTGGCCAACCTATGAAATATAGGCGCATCTAAGCAAGGTCGACGGGAGTGGCGCGCCTATAGCCGTTTCCTCGCCAGGGGCCGAAAAGGCCAGTCTGTGCGTGTTCGGGCAGAGCTAGCTAGGATGACGATCAGTCTAGCTAGGGTCGGCGACAAGGGTTTGGCGTGCCAATTGACGTGGTATCGAATCCTTTGGGGAAAACGGACGGTGGACGGCCTGGAAAGTGATGATGCCCGCGAATCTGGTGATACGGGGCGAGGGTAGGATGGCGAACTGAACATGCTGGCGCATTCGTGGAGAGTGCAGTGCGTTCTCGTGGGAATCAGGCACTTCTGCGCCCCCCATCGTCCAAGCCATGAGATGTGTGCTCGTCCAGTGGATTTGTGTCCTTTCCATACGTTTGACGATGGTTCAGATCAGCTGAAACGAAGTCTCACCATCGCATTCGGCCTGGTTACGGGCGCGTGCTGCCATTGATGCGGATATCTCGTAGGATCAGGACGGCCATAGGCGAATATATCATTCGTTGGGAAGCAAATGGATCGGATCGAACAGCGAGGCATTTAATTCCTCGAGGGATGTCGATGCGAGCCGTCATACGGAGGTCAGGTATGGCTCGGGTTTAATTAAGGCCAAGAGATAAGTTTCATAGGGTTGTACAAGGTATGCCTACAGGCAGAGCTCGTGGTGCGGTAGGTCCACGGTTGAGATCTCGTCCATATGCGTACGCATTGCAGGGCCTGCTGCTACGTGTCTCGGTCGCCATCAGCATGGACGTTCGATATGGCAGTTGAGCGTGTTCGCCATTACAGAAATAGCACGAAAGGAGAGAAGGGGGGGAGAGGGCATCGGCCGGTTGCAGCTGGTTTGTGGCTCTGAACAGTATTGACCAGACGCACGACGATTACGCCGCAGTCGGAAGGCCCAGACAAGTGACCACCTCCGTCTCGAAATCCAAAGGGCCGCAGGCTAGACCGAAGCCACACACACCCCAGCTGCCCCGGTGCCAGGGTGCGCTACAGCCAGTCGACTAGGTACCAACATCGGCAGCACCTCGACTCCAACACGCGAATGAAGCGACGGAGGCAAACGATGGGGTCGAGGTTCGGAGCCACGCATTGTCAGCTGAAGCAAGAGTCGAATGGACTGGGAGAGCGGGCTCGTCTACGCTCAGTGTTGGGCCGGCCATTCTGTGCCACTCGTTCCGCCGAGTGCTTGACACATTGACAGCAGCAAATATACCCCGCATCGTGGCTTTTCCCTACGCGGTAACCATGTACTGTAATGCCCTTGGCTCTTGTCTGTCTCGAGCCGTGTCTGTACATGCAGCTATAACTGGACTCTGCCGTCCCAAATCCCAACGTTCCCACTGATTCCCTGCTTCCCTGCTTCGACGAACCCACTATTATCATTCCATCCTTCCTTCTGTCAAACCGTATTCCGCCGTCGCATCTCACTCATCCCTCTTCCCTGAGTCTTGACGTTGAAGGAGCCACCAACCCGTGAGACGTTCGGCCTCAAACCCTCCCAGGTTGATCCTTCGCTAGGGCTCTTCCACGTTTGGGCTCAATTCTCCGTGACAAGCACTGCCTCCGTGCCGCACTCCTCGCTCCTCATCTATTACCTGCCACCTTCTCCAACATACATCTTTTTGCTATGTTTTGCATCTTTCGTTAGCACGCATAATCATACGCAAGGAATGTGTGAATTGCGACGAGCGCACCGAGGACGTATACAGATGAATCATCCCGTTTCGCCTTCTCATCCCAACCAAGAGTGGCGGTAACAACAGATCGTTAGAAAAATCAAAGCAACACCGCCAACATGGCGAACACGATCGATATACCGAATAATGGAGAGACTGGCGAGTTGATTGTTACTTCAAAAGGGACATACATGGCCATTGCAGCATTCACGGCAGTAGCATGGTATAATGTCATCGAGCTCAACATCCAAGTCTTCATGACATTCAAGCGCCACCGTGGTCTGTACTTCTGGTCTCTCCTGATATCCAGCTATGGCTGCGTGCTTCACGCCCTCGGTTTCATCCTAAAATTCTTCCAGCTCACCCGCCACAATTGGATATCCGTCACCATCATCACTATTGGGTGGTACTCCATGGTGACGGGGCAGGCCGTGGTACTCTACTCACGGCTTCACTTGGTCGTACGAGAACGGGTCATCCTTCGTGGCGTCTTGACTATGATCATCGTGGATGCTTTCTGCTTCCACATACCAACTACCGTATTAACGTACGGCGAAAATACCACAAAGGATTTACGTTTCGTCCATGCTTTCAATACGATGGAGCGCATCCAAATGACTGCGTTCTGTATTCAAGAATTCGTCATCTCCGGCATCTACGTTTACTCCACCATCAGGCTTCTTCGCCCCATCTACCACGGTCGAACACGAAGCGTCATGCTTCAGCTGATCTGGATCAACTTGATCATCATCGGCTTGGACGTCCTACTCCTTACGATGGAATACAAAGGCAACTACGAGATCGAAGCCACTCTAAAAGCGATGGTCTACAGCATAAAGCTGAAGCTCGAATTCGCCGTCCTAAACCAACTCATGACCCTCGCCAACTCCTCCGTCAACAACGCCACCCAACTCGCCATCAACGAAGACCCGCCTCCCTTCGCCGAGCCGAAAAACCGCTCCAAATCCCTCAGCTACCTCAGCCGCTACGTGCATCCGCGCAACAGCTCGCGCGCCCACTCCGGCCGCTCCGGTGCCCACTCCCCCCACACCCGCAGCGACTCCGCCGCCAGCCACAACACCCGCTCCTCATCTTTCACCACCAACAACGCCAACCACCTCAAATGGGTCCCCTCTCTCGACCGCAACTGCGTCGTCAAAACGGAACATATCGAAATCATCCCCGACCCGCACAACGTCTTCACGAACCCAGCCGCCTGCTTCCGCCCCGAGGCCGCCCGCTGGCCCCCGCACGACGGCCTCGGCGGTATTCCCTCCGAGCCGCTCTCGCCCGCCCTCACGGGCTCGACGCTCGCGCGCTGCGATAGCGGCCAAGGCGGTAACATCCGGTCCCGTTACTCGCGCCCGGACGCCTCGTCGTTCCAGCCACCGCCGCCCCTGGGCGTGCTGAGGAGTAATCGCCCCAGCGTGAGCGATTGGGCACTGGGGCCGGATGTCGATTGCGACAGTCCGACCAGCAGCGAGATCCGACTGGATCCGTACGCGAGGACGCCGACGAAGTCGACGCCGACGGTGAAGACGGGGAGGACGGTGGCGGAACATACGATGGGGATGGATTTCATGACGAGTGCGTTGCACGAATAGGCTACGTGTCTTGTGGATCTGGAATGGACTGGAGGTTTTTTTGGCTTTGCGAGTGCGATATGGGAATGGGAAGGGGAGGTTTGGCCGGCCGCGTGGACAGCAGCCTGTTCGCGTGCCTGGCGCATTGTGTCTTTTAGGGCATGCCATCATCGTCATCATCGGAGGGGTTTGTTTTTCTCGTCATTTATTGTTGGGGTGTCAATGTGCCGAGTCGGCTCCGGACCGACTGACCGACCGCCGATATTATTAGGGCTGGTATGGCGGGCATTTGTTGGGTGGGTGGTGGAGTGTGGAGTGCGGTTTTTTGTATTACTGGGACTGGGGATGGGAGTGGGATTGGGAGTGCGACTGGGGGTGAAGGTGAAGGGACTTGTTACATAGTGTATGTAGGGCCGTTGAGGATAGATACCAGTCATATAACTCCATCAGGGCTTTAATTCAGCATATTCCTTTCTTCTCTCCATTTCGCTAGCTTGGACGAAGTACATGGTCTGGCAGTGACTGCCTTTCATTTCCACCTCCATCTCCAGCTCCGTCCAGATCATCTCCCGACACCATCTCTATCAGACCTTCTACACTAAAGTAGAATAAACCCCAGACCGCCCTCACCCAAAGCCACAGACCCCGTGCTCGCAAAACCCAACCCCCCGACCCTGTACGAGTAACCCTGCACGTCCACATCCACCATCTCAATCCTAGCCGCCACCATCGACACAGCCTCCCCCAGACATCCCCAGTCCCCGGTCCGCACCCCAAACACCATCCGAGCACCGCCGTAGCTTTAAACAGCCCTAAGCATGGTATGGCAGGCCTGCGCTTGCGTTTGGGCCTTGATCGGAGAGAGGCGCGAAACAGGGATGGGGATGGATGGGCTTGAGTCGGTGCTGGGGGTGCTGGGTGCTTGGGGGGTTGGTGATGAAACGAGTGTGTACGAAGAGAGAGTGTGTGTATGGGTATTGTCACTGGATCTATCACTGGGGTGTAGGAGGGGAGGGTGGAGGTAGGGTAAGGTAGGTAGTAGAGTTGGCAGATAGCTTGGTAGATGGGTAGCTTATGTTGTCAAGTTACGACAGCGACGGCCTCCTGCGACTGCGCTTGCGACAACGACAGCGACTGAGCATGAGCATCAGCATCAGCATCAGCATGAGCGTCAAACTGCGTACCCAAGACAGGTAGGTCATCACGAGAAGAAGATGTTCGACCGTGCATACGTCGGTGAAACATCAACCATCATCTACTCTACGTCTGGGATAACCTACGCTGGGACATTTAGTTACCTACCTACCTACCCGTAGACTAGACAATGCTCGTGCGTAAACAAGGTAAGAAGTAAGGCAGGAGGCATTGACCGTCCACCCAGCCACCAGGCCAGCCTAGCCTCCACCCCAGTAGGACAATGTTTCATTTCAAGCCACGGGGTAAGTACCTCGTCTGTAATGTTCAACCATGTTGTTACCTTATTGAAACACGAGGTGAGTGGCACATTCACGAAATCGACGATCGAATTCCTCGCTTCTGTGGTATTCCTCGCACGGGGAAGGTAGCTTCGTACAGCTCCAGCGCGTGTTCTGGCGGTCTGTGAAGAGAAGAGGAGGGTGGTAATGAGCTCAAGGGCTCGTGCAGTGTGAATGGAGTGGTGTGGGTAGGATGGGCAGGATGAGGATGGGGATGATAGGAATGGATGGGACGACCGTACTCCCACGAGCGAGGTAAATACCTAGCACTCAACTTTCTCGTGTCCAATAAACCTATAGAAATCAAGAGATACCTTCGTGAAATAGGTGATTGTAATTAGCTGTGAATATATACGAGTGGCAATGTTGACATATTGGAGCAACGCCAATGCTAGTTCCTAAGATTCTTACCCACTATACCGGAGTCCAACGCATTGCGTCTTCCCCACGAACGCCAGCCGATCATTCTCGTACCCAATATACCAATGCTCCCCATCCCGTAAAGATGCACACAACCCCAACACCTATGATCCTACCTGATACCAAGCGCCAATTTCGTTACGGCCCATTCTAGCCCTTAGGGCTATCAAGCTGTACCCCCAGTCCTCTCAACCGCCGAGCGAGAAGCCCATCTCCAGGTTCTGGGCTATCGGCACGATTGCCAAAGATACCGCCATAGCCAGCATCGCCCCTGCTGAGCTTGTTGTAGCTGTCGCTACTATGGCTCGAATTGCTCCGGTAGGAATTCGACATACCAGACACTGGTGAAGCGAGGGCAATCGGGAATCGAGACGATATTCTGTCATTCAGAGGTGACATGGGCATCCGAGGTTTTGTGCTGTCATCAAGGCCATCTGTATCCATGGTATCGTTCTCGTTGCTGTATGTATCATCATCAGGTTCTTTTCGCGACCGAGCAAGGTTGAATGGGATTGCGGGTATTGGCGCACTGGGTGCTTCATTGTTGAAAGGATAAGTAGTGCCGCCGGAGAAAGTCTGGCCGGGGAGACCGTCGGCAACTTCGAATCCCAAAGGCGCAGGCCCAAATGCGAATCCCGAGCTTCTTCGTCGATAGGCCCTATCTGCAGCAGATCTAGCACTGGCAGTTGAACTTGCTGCTGGGTCTTTATTGGACTTGTAGGTACTAAACCTTGGCTCTGGTTGTTGTATTTCGTTCTGCAGTTTCTCTTTCCCATCCGGTACTCTGTTGGCAAAAACTACGCGAATATGTTGATACAGATAAAACCTCCCTCGCGAAGTGCAGCATATGTTAAGGTGAATAAGATACCTGAGTGTAGGCTTGCTCTTCGGGTCGGTCGCACCTGTTAACGCAGGCTCAGTCTTGGAGGACAGAGCATCATCGATGATAGATCCTGCGGAGTAACATCGCTGCCTAATAAAGGTCTTGGTGCCAGGTTCCATGCCCTCCAAGTCATAAGGAACCAGAAAAAGTTTGACTGCAGTCTTGTTGGGGTTCTTGATCATGATTTGAAGCTGGCCACGCTGCGGTATCCGATAGCTTCCCCCTGGAGGAGTCCTTGGAGATTCTGATCTTCGCTTTCTCTTCTCCTGCCTACGTAGAGTAGCCTTCGTCGCAGTTGAATCTGGTTCTTGGCCACTGCTGGCACCTTCACATGCGTCCGCATCGTGTACCGACGGTGTATGTCTTCGTCTTCGGCGGTCCTCGCGAGATGGCTGGGGTGCCAAAGAGTGTTCCAAGTCAATGTGGCCAACGTAAGGGCTTGGCTCATCATCAACAACAGAACGACCTGTGCTGGTTCCTCCACCCCAGCTGTAGAAAACCGCGGGGAACGGTACGGTCACATGGGCCGGACACTTTAGATTCGGCTTGCAATTTCCCATCCCAAGCACGCCGATTTGGGCAGTGAAGTCAAATGGCTTCGACGGGGTCGTTGACATTCTTCCACGTAGAATTGATTCTTCATACGAGCCTACCATCGAGGCATGGTGTAAAGGAGAGGCTTCAGACGAGTACGAAGGTCTTCTCGACCGTAGATAGGCAGGCGTTTGCGGAGAAGAAGCAGCTTGGAGAGACCAGCTCGATGTTAACGATCTTCGAGTTTGATGAGTCTGATATGGGAAGGTTCCCTCTCTGCGGAACGAAGCTGGATGGCGAGCGCCCTGAGACGCTGTCGGTAAATGGCCACCGGGGGATGACTGCAAAGAATGCAAGGCGTGTGGTGGAAGGGTGTGACGCCGGTTATGTTTTTCGGGGCTGGTTGAGAGATTGATGGGTGAGAAATCCAGATCGGTATTGTTGGATTGTTGCACCAATGGACTTGTCGGAACTTTCAGTACATAGCTTGAGGAGAAGGAGTTCAAAGACGGGGCTCGTGGCCGAGAAATTTCTCGATCAGCTACGGCAGGGATGCCAGCGGCTGGAAACCGTGCTCGACCTGGATGTGGGCTGTGCGCAGGTGATGGTGAGGGTTGGTACCATGGAGTTGTCGGTGAAGAGCCTAGTGGACCATTGAAAATGTGGTCCGAACGGCGCGCACGAATGGAGTCTGGATCTTCATGCTGTTTTTCCAACTTATGGGTGTCTTCTCTAAAGTCACCAGCATGTAGAGCAGATCTCGGTCTCTGGATTTCTGACGGCGGACTAAGCAGCTCTTTGGAAGTGACATCCTGGCTTTCCCGGCCTTCCTCTGGCTCAACAGAGGGGAGTAGTGGTGAAGTAGCACGTTGCAGGAGATCTGGCGTTGCAAACCTGGGTTCATCGTTGTGCAACTTTAGGAAGGCTTCAAGCTGCATAGACATTGCACGTCAGCGGCAGCCTCCCAAAACCTTCACGATACCGTCTAGTGCGCACCGGACATCGCAGGTCCACAACAAGTGCAGGCAGAGCAGCTGCATTCAAGTATCCGGAACAGAAGAGACATTTTATAGCCCAAACCAAAGGGGCAAGGGGGTATGTGTAGTTTGACGAAGCCAGCAACATCTGGGTCGGTCCCGGAGTCAAGCAAGGTAACACCAAGAACTCTGGAGTCGAAACTAGCCCACCTAACCAAGTGCCCTCCGTACGTTTGTTTTATGCAAGAAGAGACTCTGTCACAACGTACCGCTGGATTCGGCACCCAGGTCGGGCTTTCCCCTCTCTTGATCCTCTCAATCAGCTCCCCGCGGTCACTGGTGTGTAATGTCCCACCAATCGGTGCGGCCTTGCCACCACCACTATCGACAGGAGAAGAGTTTTCCATGTCAGTGTCCATGATTGGTCCATCACAGAATTCTGTTCTTATGCTCTCTTCTGAAAGTCTGCGCATGGCCGAGTCACGTTCTGGAGGCTTCGGTGCTGGGGTGGCTTGGTGGAGAAAGGGTTGGTCTGGGTCATGGAAGATAGGCATGATGGGTGGCGGATCGTGGTGATGGACACATGAGAATAACGGCGAGAATCCTGGGGTGGTGAGGAGGTGGCGTGATGGGATGAGGAGACGTCGTGGTTTGTGGCAGGCGTGGAGGGGTTATGCTCAAGCTTGTGCTTTTATGCCATGACTGTGCTCTGACGAGTGGTGTGCAAGCCGTGGGACTGGTGTTTGCAGGACAATGGTTTGGCAACAAAGGAGATAAGAACGAGGGAGCGATCAGTCAGACGGCTGCGTGTCCCTCCGGATCAGTCACATTCGTAGTATCATGGTCCCCGAGAATTGCACCATTGCGCATGACCGGCAGTCATCCAGCATCCAAGACGTTCAAGCTTCCTGTTTGAAGCGAGCTTCATCAACCATCATCCGGCGCGATGGCGGAGTTTGCCATAAGTTATCCGCTCTCGCCGCCCTAGCCCGATTCCCGAGAGACCCCGCTTGCAGGCTTCCTTCCCACTTGGCGTCCCCCACATCTTCACACTCATGTTCACATAGCCGTCAATCCATCAGACTTGCGTCTTTTCTTCATGGTTTTTCACCGGCAGATCATAGCACTGATCTTTGTTCAAGATGTCCAAGTCCATTTCGGCTACGGCTACTGTCCCCACATGGTGGGTTGTTGAAAGTCTCTCCCAAATCGCTCGACACCAGGATCCGCTCGCCAAATTGCAAGTCATGCTCGATGCAATTCTTAACTTCAAGGAGGGAAAGACTGTGTTTCATCACCTTTGCGCCTTGTTCATGTTGCGAGAACTGACCAGCTCACAGCTAGCTGCCCCCGATGCCACAACGAAGAGTCTCGCGGCACTTTTCAATATCTGTTTCGACTTGAGCCGGATGGGATTGAAGCCATGGAAATTGCAAAGCGAGCAGTATGAAATGCCGCAGAGACTGAGTACCAGCGACATTCAATTTGCAGTATCTGTCCATAGACTAACGTACTGCCCTCTTCCAATGTTTAGAGGACAACCTCAGCGACTTGACAAGAGTGTTATATGATGACGCTACTGAAACCACGAGCCGTATTGCTGTCGACATGATGCTGATAGCCTGCAAGTTACATATCATGGAATTTCATTCTACTCATTTTTCGCCAAAGAAACGGAAGGTTGCGTCTCGCCCAGGCATCCCACAAGATTTTGAAGTTCGAGAAATGGTCAGGGTTTATCCAGAAGTAGAGTTGGCTGTCGAAGTTATGGACCCAAATACGAATGAGAAAGTCCGTGTTACTGGACGTGCAGATTGGGGCTTTGGTTATAGCGGCCGGAACGGTGCTGCCCACGGCACATTCCTCGTGGCAATGGAGGCAAAACGGCGCGATCTCTTTTCCACTGCTGAACGACAACTTCTTACGTATCTCGCGATACTGCGAGAGTTACGTATAAAAGCTGGGAAGACAAATGCGGTTACGCAAGGATTTTATACAGACGGATACCGATACTGCTTCATGGCCATCAATGCTGACGGGAAAGTTGAATCATCTGTGCCCTACGATGTCATGAATCCAGAAGGCGGGAAAACTATCTTCAATTTCATCATCACTATTCTGGAATCTGCCATGAAATGCTCTCCGACCGTGACACCCACCAAGGCCGCTGAGCAGCGAGACAAGGAGATCAGTAACTTCACTGGAGAAGTATGGTCAAAGGTCTATGTACCGTATCTCTCGTCACCTCAGATAGAGTCGGACGGGGAGGAAGAGGAGATCGTGGATATGCCACGACTGGGATTGGAGGATTGATTCAGGAGGCGTGAAGAACAAGAACTCTATTAGATCTAGGTAGTCCATCTATGGGAACGATACGATATGCATTACATCGATACCTTTTGGTAGATCACCAATATCCATTTCGTCTAATTTGGGGCAATCAACCTACCGTCAGAAGATCGTAGGCTCCTCCTCTCCCAATCTGTATATCTCACTTGATGCCATTTGAGCTAACTCCTATTCAGCTCTCGACCCACACGTGGACTACTAAAAATAAACCCAATACTGGGGGAACATGCCTCAGGATGCCCCAACACTGGCTGTTCATGCTGGTAACACACCGCTGGGCCCTCAACTTGATACACGGTGACACGGAAAAGTCACATCTACAGCACGAAACGCAAGGAATAGTCAACTGCCACTGCTACAAACGTGGCTCAAACGCGGACTCGGCCTACAGCTCAACGTTAACCCAATACAGAAGAGACTTGCTTCAGGATGTCCCAACACTGGCTGCTCTCACTCCACTGGTTGGGCATCATTTCATACATAGAGAATTCACATCGACAGCATGAAACACGGAAAAAAGCCAGGCTGCTACTGATACGAACACGGCTTGAGAGATGGAGAGACTTGGCCCGCTGCTGCTGAGCTCCATGAGCAGCTTTCTCCCTATATAGACACCCCTTTCTGTCTCCGTTAATGCGCACAGCAACATCGACTCCACCAAAGCAGGCTTCTACTTCGATCCAGCCCTCAAAATCCGACGCTCGATACCTCTCTCACGCTGAAAACACACGCCTCCTCCACCTCACACCCTCAATCAAACACGCTACCTCCTCCCTCCAACAAAGACCTCGCCCCCCGCAACGTACCACAATGGGCGATTGCGGATGCGTCTGGTATGTGTTTTACTGCAAAGGATGTAGGAACGACCGTGAAAACCCTGTGTCCAAATACTGCGCCAACGCTCCCCCGCAGGAGGAAGGAAAACCCCGGGAATTTTGTTCACTCGTGGGTAAACAGCCGATAGATCACGTTTGTCCACCATGCGAAAAGAGGGGGCTCAAGAATACGCCAGAGGAGATCACGATTGATAATCTCCGAGAAGAGCTCAAGGGCCGGGGCTCTAAATCTAAGAGCGGGGCCTCCTAGGGGGATGGTTGGGAGGGAGGATCGTGGATAGCTTTGTTGGAGAGGGAGACACATAAAATACAAGGGAGGAAAAGGCATGGAGGGGATTGGGACTGTCATTGATGAGCATGGACGGCTGTCTCTTTTCTTTCGAGCACGTGAAGGGCGGGGAGGTGGCGGGATGGATTACGTGGCGGAACCACTAATACCCCTTGTGGAACGGCGGTACAAATATCATGTTATGATTTACGGGACTGCCTCGACCCTGCAAAGGGGCCCTACTATCTCTAATATCCAAGCGAGCCTTTAAACGGCTACATGTAGACCCATGTGACACCACCCTGTGACAGACAAACGTAGCGGCATTCACAAGGCAAATAGGCACCGAAAGCATATTTGCATGTGATTACCATCCAAAACAGAACTCAGGTTTCCCCCACTTCAGCCTCCTCATCATCCTCACCACCCTCACTTTCCAGACCCTCACCTCCTCCGTCCACCGCACCCACCCACCCCTTCCAATCCACCCCCCTCGCCTCCTCCCGCACCCCCCCAACCCCTCGCCCCTCCACCCACCCCTCCCAATCCGCCAACCCAGCCAAATGCCTCATAGTCGGCCTCCCGTGCGGACAATTCCACGGCTTATCAATCGTCCCCATATTCCTAACCAGCCTCTCCATCTGCCTCAGCGTCAACGTTTTCCCGATCATAACGCTCGATCTGCACGCGCGCATGGCGAACATCCGCCTCACTTTACTGGGTCGGGGAATCTGACTCGCTGATGCCGAGGTCGGAGACTCGGCGAGTAGGGCAAGTAACTCTTCGAGGTCGCGCGTGTCGAACGTGACCTCGCGGCTCATAGGCAGGGAGACGAGTTTGCAGCGTTGGCCGACTGGTTCGTTGCCGCATTGGTCGACGTCGACGAGGAAGCCGTTTTTGAGGAGGGCGTCCAGGTTTTCGAGGATGATTTCTTCTTCGATGGCGGTGAGGTCGAGGGTGCGGGGACGGACGAGGCGTTGGTTTTGGACTATGGTTGAGGCTTGGAGGCATTCGAAATTGTATTTTTCGTCGGAGGCGTGCTGGTCGATGATGAAGAGTTCGTCGCCGGATGATGGGCTGGGGATATTTGGTTCTTTGGGGTTAGGCGAGGGCTGCGAGGACCGAGTGGCTAGGATGAAACCGAGGTTGAATTGTCCGACGATGCGCATGGTGGCGAAGTCTGCCTTGGTCACTGTCAATGAGAGGCGCTCTTCGGCGTTCTCTTCATCGACATCAGTGCCTATAGCCTTCGGAATGCTATGCCTCAACGAGTCATTTAGGGCTTGCTGTAGGGTATGCAGTTGGGTGGTAATCCTTTCAATCGACGTATCAATGAAACGCACCAGTTGCGTGGTAGAATCCTTCTGATTACCGCCTTTCAACAAACGATGAGCACGCTTGGTGTGGTCCTCAGAGGGTCTGGCTGCCCTCTCTTCAGCTTCATGGATCAGTTGATCCACTCTGCGTTCTTCTTTGGCTTTCTTGGTCTCTTCGTCCATATACTCGTCGTTAGAGCCCTCATCATCATGTCCATCATCATCATGACCTATGGACTGATCCACGGAAGAATCCTCAGCCTCGGAGTCATCAGCAATGGGTCCACCTTCTCTCGGAGCAGATATGGCAGATTCTTCCTTCTCATCTGCCCATTGACTACCAGGATCTTCGAGCGAGATACTTCTACGACGCTCTGAATCGTCCTCTGCTTCGTCATCCTCTTCGCTTGCTGTAGATTGGGTAACCGTTCCTGGCGCGGCAAAGGCCTGCAATGTGCTGCCAAACTTCTGGCTTGCCGGCTGCTTCGCAGGCGAGCCCCGTCCAGACTGGCGAGATGCTACTACGTGAATCCTATGCCGTTTCCTGGGAGGAGAGCCGATTGCTGAAGTGAACGTCTTTGGGCCGATCGAAATAGTCGCCGTGTCTAATGGTGATCGTCTTGGCCGCATTCTTTCGAACGCATTCTGCACGACCCCTGGAACACTTGGAGTGGTTGTTGTGGCTACGGTCCGTATACTTTCCTGAGACGGAGAATTCGATGTTGGCGATGGTTCGACAGTATCACCAGTATCAGCTTGCTGTTCCGCCATACGCTGGTTGAAATCGAGGACCGGGATACTCGTTGTAGTTGCCTTGGTCGTTGGGGAATCGGATTCTACCTGCCCTCGAGCATCATCGGGCTCGTTGCCCGTAGATATCGCATCGCTTTGTCGGCCAAGCTTGTTAACGAGTTTCTGTTTGCCTTTACATAGCCCATTTTCTTGCTCCTTATCCTTTCCAGAAGTGAATTTGAGAACGCGATCCTGAACCTTGCGACCAAGGAAGTCATGGATTAGATTTGTCGTTGCATCATCCGGAGCACTCAAATCAACTCCCTTCGTGGAACTATGATCTTCGCCGGTACCGACTTCTTCGTCTTCCGAGGACGACGCTTCGGCCGGGGCATCATCAGGAGAATCTCGAGCCGGAACGTTGCGACTAATGGTGAGCTGCTTGAACAACGGTAGCTTCTGCAACGGCTTCTGGGATTGGGGTACAGTTTGATTTTGCTTCTCAAACAATTCTATAAGGGAAGCCTACAAAAGTTAGGGGTATCTCCACAACCAGGTGAGAGACGTGCCTTGAGGGACTCAAGGAGAGCGCCTTGGTCATGCAGCAGAATGGTCCTCTTGTCAGGTGAGACGTTCACGTCATAAGCATCTCGAAAAATCAGCAAGAGGCGCAGAAGCCTGTTTTGATGAACGTACTGGTATCCAGCACTAAATTGGCGAAGATGAATGGCGACTGGGAAAGGTTGTAGGACTTGTAGACCTCGTTGAAGGCTCTAGCAACCTGAGGGAGTGCGCAAGGTCGGGAATTGACAAAGAACATCTGCCGGTCTGGGGTCTGTCGGCCCTCCCCGAAGATTGGTTTCGAGATATGGCCAGTGATACATACTTGCTTGTTCCTTCCAGTCAACGTTAATGCTTGCAGGAGGCTTAATTAGGTGTACAAGGGAAGAACCTACCAAGTATCACCTTGTGTAACTGGTTCTTGGGTTGGGCCTGTACTAGGCTGCATGTCGAATTCGAGATCCAAGGGGATCAGTGCTGGTAGTGCTTTTGCCCCAAAGATGTTTGCAATGTTCTCCCTAGTGGTTGGATTTGACTTCGTTGCAAAGACAACAGCTTTCTTCCCCTTCGACATTTGGTTGCTGACGGAGACCTTTACATCAAGACTGATGCATGCGTAGGCCTGTAGCATCCCCAGTACTTTGCCATATTCCCTTTTGATGTTCTTCACAAGCTCTCTTCGCCGTACGGGTAGATTCATGAACAGATTCTCCACAATGACAGTTGTACCCTTTTGACTCGCCACTACAGAGGTGCTCTTCAACTTGCCGGACATCTCAAAGTCGAGTCTCGTACCCCGTGGCGCTTCCTCAACGCGAGCAGTGACGACATGAAACTCTGAGAGGGCGCACAGGGAAGAAAGTGCTTCGCCCCGAAACCCGAAGGTCTGTAAGGAAGTGAGATCTTCATAGGACGAAAGCTTCGAAGTGTAGTGCTTGAGCGCTAAGATTATCTTATTAGTATACGGGTTGCAGGCTCTAGGAACGACCTGGTAGGCTTGCCAATGGTCTCATAGTTATCCTTTGAGATACCACCCCCATTGTCTTGAACCTCAATGGCAGCGAGCCCGTGGTTTTTAAAGCGGACGTCTGCATTACAGGGTCAGACTCTGCGTACTACAGTAGTCTGGAGATGGTCATTCCCTACCGATTGAAGTTGCACCAGCATCTAGACTGTTTTCCACAAGCTCCTTCACCACGGAATTGAGATCTACTATGACCTGCCCTGATTGAATCCGATGCACCTACGTGTTTGTATTTTAGTCATATTCTCAACGCATAGAGCAAGTGATATTCATACAGAGTGGCCCTCGATGGGCTTAATTGTGGCCATCCCAACCCGTGGGGTCGATACGGGATCGCTTGCACGGAGGGACGCGAACCGCGATGCACTTTGTCGTCTTTTCGGGACTAGTGTAGGTAGCTCTCTTTGCTGAGATGTCAGGCTTCCGGTCCAAATAAGTGGGCAGTTCCAAGTAATAGCAAAGGGATGAGGCGGCCCCCAGCAACAAATCAGCATTGGACTGCAATATGAGTCCTGCTGACCTCTGCGGATTGCAAAGATCAATGCCTGCTAGAAATGTACAGCATTCGCATCCTTCAAGCCCCCTAGGTCGTTGCTTCGCCAGCTGGGGGTTCCTCTTGCTGCAACCGAGACCTTCAACTTTGCTCTGTTGTAGTGGAAGAGAACTTGAAGACTCGTTAATTTGTGCTCATGACTTAAATCTATCTACTCATAAGTACTCTCTAATATCCGAACCAATCCGATCGTGAACCAAAATTCGCCGGCCAAAGCTCAGTCTGATATGTGCTCAAATAGCTACCCCTGTTTGCCTCCAACTTCTAACCCAACTATCAGCCCGCCCTTCTTCAACAACCTTACCGCTAACCTCCCTCGCTCTCATTCCACCCCTATCACCACTCGTAATATCGGCCCCGGAACTGACAACCCTCGAATTACCCTTCCCAAGCCCAGTCAGATCTCCATAGAATCTTTCCTTTCCACCCAAGCCCACACTTCCGAAACTATCTTTCCCTACCAATTCCGGTCTAGCTCCACCATTTTCATTGCCAGCCATGGGCAGGAGGGTCCTCTGCTCCCTACGACTGCTACGCTCGTGTGGAGGAGTAGGTGGGTGCATCTCCAGTGGGTTGGGTACGAGGTTCTCCTCGTTGAATTCATCCTCGTCATCATCATCCCGGGGGCGGGAGGTCGAGCGAAGATGGCGGAACTCAGGGGGTTGGGTGAGTGGGGGTGAGGGCGAGGGAGAGGCGTAGACGAACCAATTATCGCTGAGAAGGGAAGGCGCATTACGGATACCGCGCGTTGTAGCGTCACGAACTGTTGAGGAGGGCCTCGTCGAGGGGGGTCTCGTAGAGGGGGGCCGGGTTGACTGTGGGCGTATCGATGGGGGATGTGTGGATGGTGGGCGCGATTCGAGGTACTGACTTGCTCGATTCGTGTGAGAGCTAGGCGCGGGCGAATGGGACAAGTTTGCACGGGATGAGCGCTGGGAATATGGATGTTGGTAGAGCTGAGTTGGGAGATCGACTTGGGAGGCACGTGTGCTGGAAGGGTGTGATTGAGGGATGGAGAGATTGGTCGTGGAATCAGTACGTGTCTGGAGAAAAGGAACCGTACGTGGCGGAGAGATTAGAGGGTCTTGAGATTGCGGATCGCTGTTGATTGGGTCTGTGGTAGCCTGACTGAGAGAAGACTTGTTCCGCTTATGTCTCGATGTGAGGTTGTCCTCTAAAGGATTCATGTCCGGAGGGAGTCTAGAGATTATTTTGAAGATGACGGTGAGATAGATCGATATGAAAAGGGAGACAAGATGGAAACTGCCATCAATGACGCTTAGCAGAAAGGTAGAGAGAATAATCTTATAGGTAGTAGAGTCGGAGCCGAAGAGGGTTTGCCAGCTGTTCTGGGGATCGCTAGTCCCAGTATATTGGGTTCGTGCCATCACAGCTGTAAAAGCAAAGAATGGGACCAAGGCCGCGTCAATGATTGCAGCGAAGAGCATGTAGCTGGCTGTAGTTGCTGGGGTGCGCCCAGTAGATGATCTAGCCAAGTGGTAAACGGCGTAGATCGTATGTAGAATAGCAACAGCGGGCTAGAAGAGGCAGTCTATCAGCAATTGACTCAAGAGGCTCAAAAGCAAGAGGTTTACCGGTATTCTAATAATCCAGCCTACTGTGCTGGGAGTGTTCTTAATGCAAATCACGCAGAACAACATGCCAAGTGCACCCAGAAGCGCACACAGGCGAAGCGATAATTGTACCCGTCGTGTAGTCTTAACTTTGGACTTTGTCCGAGGGCTCATAGGCTTCCAGTCGAGGTTGCCATACGGACTGTGCAGGACATCAGTCTGTAGCATACAGGAAAGAAGCACTGGGTGGACTCACACAATAAAGTACGAATCGGGATGCCTGTTGAATTCCCTCGTATCGATCAAAGGTCCCTCCTGCTTGGGTCTTGGTCTTGGCGGTAACAAGCTTGCTTGTGATGCAGCTTTGGGGTTGAAGCCTTTGTCTGTTGGGCCTGTAAACGAGTATCGCGAGGGAGGATCATAGAGGAATGGCGGCTCAACGCCCATAGCTTCAAGAGGCAGATGTAACCCACACAACTAGAACAGTGGAACAATTCAATGTGTCAACGATTCGTAGTAACTGGAATGTAGATGACTGAGGAGACTCTCGCGTACTTACAATGGATAAAGTTAAGGGAAGGCCGGGGACAAGGTTGACATAGAAAATACGCCACTCGTTGCCAGAGCGATTATCTTCGATAAGATCCGCAAGCCACATCGTCGAGGTGACAGAATCACCCAGGGAGCCAGGAGGCAAAGCGCGGCGGTATGACCACCTTCAATGCCACGCGTTCCATTTGCAACCGATTCGCAACTCTCTTTCACAGGTTGCGGCGGCCATGGCGAAGCCGCGACGAGTTTTCAGCGGTATGTCAGAGGCGAAACAACGGCCATGTTGTTCACGCCGCAAGGCCGTTCCGGATGGCCGTCATTGGTTCTGGACCTGCAGGCTTCTATACGGCCTACAAGGTGATGTCAAAGATTGAAAATGCGATTGTGGATATGTATGAGCGACTTCCTGTGCCGTTCGGGCTGGTCAGGTTTGGTGTTGCGCCTGACCATCCGGAAGTCAAGGTACGACATCGCAGGCCCTTGCATGAGCGAAATTCAGCATCATCACTACTTGTCAATTCCGCAACGTCAACTCTGCTGATTTGCCTAGAACTGCCAAGACAAGTTCACCGAAGTTGCAATTTCTCCGTGCTTCAATTATATAGGCAACATCGATGTCGGAAAAGACCTGCCTTTGTCGCTCCTGAAGCCGCACTACGATGCGATCCTATTTGCTTACGGTGCCTCCAAAGATCGAAGACTGGGTGTACCAGGTGAAGACACCTTGAATGGGATATACTCAGCCCGCGCTTTCGTGGGCTGGTACAATGGACTACCGGAATATGCAGATTTATCCCCCGACCTTAGCGTCGGGGAGGAAGCAATAATAATAGGACAGGGCAACGTCGCCTTAGATGTTGCTCGTACACTATTGAGTGGTGTTGACAGACTACGAACGACAGACATGACAGAGCAAGCACTTGAGGCTCTTTCAAAAAGCAGAGTTCGACGGGTCAGAGTAGTTGGGAGGAGAGGGCCAATGCAGGTATATCGTCTGATAATTGGTACTGGCCTTCCGAAGCTGATATCGACATTGCAGGCGTCCTTTACCATCAAAGAAGTACGCGAGCTCTTCAATCTGCCTTCGGTTGGCTTCGTTCCTATAGATCCTTCCCTATTTCCACCGACTTCTACAAAGCTCGCCCGTACGCCGAAACGGCTTACGCAACTGCTGTCTAAAGGCTCGTCAAACCCGCTATCAAAGTCAGGGAAATCGTGGTCGCTTGATTTCCTTCTTGCGCCAGCTTCGTTCAACGCCTCTACCGAACTATCAGACCGGCTTTCATCAGTCACATTCTCGCAGACAGCTCTGCAAGGCCCGGATCCTTTCCATCCTTCAGCGAAAGTCATGACGACACATGAGCAGTTGTCTTTACCGGCCAGCATGGCTTTCCGTAGCATTGGCTACAAGTCCGAGCCACTCAAGGGCATGGAAGAGCTTGGTATACCCTTTGATGAAAGATTAGGGATTATACCAAACGATCCGTATGGTCGCATAATCTCATCCTCGGCAGGCCCAGGCGACAAGGCAGCCACACATATTCCTGGCATGTATTGCGCAGGATGGGTGAAAAGAGGGCCTACAGGGGTGATTGCAAGCACTATGGAAGACGCTTTCTCTACGGCAGATGTAATTGCGAAAGATTGGGAAGGCAATGCTTTGTTCCTGAACGGAAATACTGTGACAGACGGAAGGAAGGCTACTGGCTGGGACTCGCTGAGGGAAGAGGTCGAGCGAAGGGGACTGAAAATGGTAGACTGGAACAATTGGGAGGCGATTGATATGGCAGAAAAAGAGAACGGCATCAGGAAAGGGAAGGAAAGAGAGAAATTCAATACTGTGGAAGAGATGTTGAAAGTTCTTAGCTAGGTAAGGAGAGTGCATTTCCAAACCCTTCGCCGTCTTGAACACCGCGAAACCGCTGCAACACCACATACCAGCAGGGGATCTTCGAAACGTTGTTTCTGAGTTACGGCTGCCAAATTCAGCACTCGAGGCTATCAATTTTTGGTTGTCTTATTCGCATCCGGATACCGTTCCTTTGTACTCGTATGTTTCTTTTATGGTTGAACAATTGCGCAACAACACAAAGGATGGCTCGCATCCGTAAAGAACCGTGTTCCAAAGACGAACGTATTTCCTACACTGGGGGTTAGGATCTCAATTGCTCTGACCTATCGCACTACAACTTTTCTCGATTTTGGTAGGGCTAGAGGTTGTCCTCGCTCACAAATCTTTTCATTATCCATCGGGGCAAGGTACGACTTTACGTCAGACATCCAGTAAGATCCGTTATGGCCAAACGGGACTTGGATAAACTCGAGGATACCGACGAGGACGATATACGTCCCCCTTATCCCAAAAGGGTGCGCACCCAATCACCTCCACATGGGCGCATCCAACCACCTCAACCTTGGCATCACAATAATCATATCCTGAGAAAGTTGACCCTAGAGGAACTTTGGGTAGAAGATATATTGGACGATCCCAATGCACATTTTGGCGATCTTTCAAATCCTATACACCCGCTCTTTCACAAACTCTTATCGGAAGAGTACCTGCATCCAGCCTTACGTCTGGCCACCCTCTTCTTAACACAACTCGAATGTCTGCCATTTTATCTCGCGCTCATAAGTCGACCTTACGAGCGTCTGCTGGAATTAGAGAAAGAGCTACAAGGTCCCTGTTATAGGTTCACCCTTGGCCCGCAACCTCCAAGCCTGCGATCTTTGGAGAATTTGCGGATGTTCTTGCAAATGGCAGTTCCAATGATCGACATTAGCTTCTCTCGTAAATGCCCTGAAACTACTTGGGCTATTTGTGTTCGTCGTTTCGAACCGCATGGGCTCCTACAATTCCGGGGAACCTCGTCTTCCATCATCGTCAATCCAGTTTTCGTACGATTCCTAGACCCGCGTCTCAATGCGAATGCTTCTATCTCGCAACGCCTCCGTCTCTCCTTCATGTTCGCCAACACGCTCGCGCACGAAATTGCTCATGCTCTCCGAAACGCTCGCGTTGCTCCTCCATCCCTCCATACAACAGTCCAACCCCCACGAAAAATACAAGACTACGAGCCTTTCTTCGAGGATCAGCGCAGATCAGAAGTTGGCCACGCATGGGAGTCTGTGGTAGTAGGCGGAAGGCTAGTAGATCTCACACATGGGGAACGTTCTGTCGCCTACGGGTTGTACCTCGAGAAGTGGCCGGATATTGACGAGTTTTTCATAAGTCTACCCATCGATGAACCCCCGTTAATCAGCTTCCAAGGCAGGGGCTTGGTCGTTCCACCCCGCACACATATCGTAGCCGTCCGCCGGCGGAAACCAAAGAAGTGGAATAGCATCTACGGCGTTCCCATGGCTTTCATCCAACAACTCTTTACCAGACGGTTCTGGGAGGAAAGGGTGCCAAAAGAGGGCGTGCAAGCTTTACGGTTCAAAAAGACGCTGGGGGTAAGGACAAGAAACTATGAGTGGGAGGAGGGCGACGGTCCTGGAATTGCGAGCGACGATTCGAGTTGGGGGAGGTGGCCGGATGCGGAGGGGGTTGTCAGAATCGGTCAGCCAAAGATGGCGTCGCCCATTCTCGAAGAATTTGGAGCGGATGACTGGGCGCTTAGTTCTGATGAAGATGATGCTGGAGACGGAGCAGATAAGGGGGTGAACCAGGTTGAGTAGTGGTATGATACTCGAATGGAACCGGACGATGCCCCGGCAACTAGCCCGGTGGAATGGGGGGACAGGATGAGTTTCTAGAGATGTTGATAATAATATCAATACTTCGAGCCGAGTCAGGCAGAGGACTACCGCGGTCCAGTGGGCGGACCGCTCGTGTATCGAGTAATACTTTCGAACACTTCTAGCCCGCCATGATCGACATGATCGACGCAGGCATCCGAAGCTGCCTTATCTCCGTTTCGACGTCTCGACGTCATGGCTCGATGTTAGATAGAGTAGAAGCAATAACATTGCACTGTGCGTCTACGCGCATTCTGCTTGTTGCCCTCACCGTCTCCATGCGCACTGATCTTGGACTGTTTCCCATGTCGATGTTGCGCCTCCGTAGAAATGTTTGCGCGGCCCCTCCGAAGCCGACTACTACAGCAACCCTACCGAGCCTTCTCCTCATCCCCGGCACGAAGCGCTGACTTTACGCATGTGGTCAGCATCTCTGCTCTCTACGATGCTTCATGCTAGCATAGGACGCTTACGGGACCTCTCTTCGCATAGGTCATTGGAGCCGGCGCGGTCGGTCTTGCCATCGCGCGCAAGCTGGCTGAGCGCGATGGCACATCCACCCTCCTAATCGAACGCCACGGCTCCGTAGGCACAGAAACCAGCAGTCGAAACTCCGAAGCAAGCCCTCTTCCCCTCCCCTTTCAGGCAACCCTCCATCCCACCCACTAACCCCCCGGCAGGTAATCCATGCCGGTCTCTACTACGGCCCCGACTCGCTCAAGACCGCCCTCTGCGTCAAAGGCAAAGAAATGATGTACGACCTCTGCGCGCGCCACAACATCCCGCACCGCAACACGAAAAAATGGATCGTAGCCCAAGACGACCAACAATGGGAGGAGCTAACCAAAGTGCACGCCTTCGCCCGCTCCATCTCCGTCCCCACCCGTTTCCTCTCCCGGCAAGAAGCCCACGACCGCGAACCCTCCGTCCGCGCCACCGCCGGCGTGCTCGAATCCCCCACGACCGGCATCGTAGACTCGCACGCGCTAATGACCCACCTCGAAGGCAGCTTCCAGGCCCTCGGCGGCGACCTCGCCTTCCACACCCCCGTCACACGCATCGACCCCCTCTCCTCCGGCTACAAAATCTACACCTCCTCTCCCGACGGCAGCGAGGACTCCGTCACAACCGAAACCCTCATCAACAGCGCCGGCCTCTCCGCCTGCACCATCAGCAACCTCCTCCTCCCTCCCCCCCGCCACCTAACCCCCTTCTACGCCAAAGGTTCCTACTTCAGCTACACCGCCTCCTCCCCCCGCCCCACCACCCTCATCTACCCCGCCCCGCGCCCCGGCCACGGCGGCCTAGGCACGCACCTAACGCTCGACATGGCCGGGCGCATCCGCTTCGGCCCAGACGTAGAATGGGTGTCGGACCCGACAGACCTGCGCCCCAACGAATCCAGACTGGCGGAGGCGCTGGACGAGATCGAGACGTATTTGCCGGGGATCAGCAGGGAGGCGGTGGGGTTGGATTATTGCGGGATACGGCCGAAGTTGGGGAGATTGGGGGCGGTCGCGAGTGGGAAAGGGTTTCAGGATTTTGTGATTAGGAGGGAGGAGGGGTTCGAGGGGTTTGTGAATTTGATGGGGATTGAGAGTCCGGGCTTGACGAGTTGTTTGGCGATTGCGGAGATGGTCGAGGGGTTGCTGTATAGGTAAAGTGGGCAGGGGTGGGGTTTTTGGATGTTTGTGGGGATTAGGGTCGCCGAGGGACATAGGGATCGGTTGGGTGGTTCAATGGTTAAAAGATAGTTTGGTGGCGCGTTCGAGAAGATAGTATGTGAATTTGCAGAATTGCTTCCTAGGGCTTTGCTTTTTGTACCCTTATTCTACTCCAGCAGTGACAGCCAGTATCACCGTATCACCCTCCCGTATCGCACGCGAGCTCTTATTTTAAGCCTTTCTTTATCCGTAACACCACGCTTTTATCCACTGGTATTTCTGCCTCCTAAATCAACGGCTACAGGAAAGCTCATCAGTTCGTCATCCTCGTGACACGCGTCAAAGTCGAAGGCTTCGCATGAGTATGATCTGAATGTTGTCGTGGCAGTCCAGACGCATGCTCATCTCTTGTTCTCCTCTTCTGCAGGTTGGCCTCCTGCTACCGTGCCAGCACTGTCTGCTTCAACAGGAGGATTTATCAGATTTGATGGCACTGCCGGGGTGTTCGCTTGGGCGGAGTTCATCTCGTTGACTTGTCGTTCTGCCCAAAGTATAAGCATACCTCAGATTACAGTTGCTAAAGACGGGTTACGTACCAAGTTCCCTGATCCTCAGCCGTAGCATCTGATTCTCCCTAGTCAATGTCTGTGTCTCCGCTTGAAAGAAAGCACTCTCATCCCTGCTTGTCTGGCTAGGCCCAGACAACAACCACTCGTCTCCATGAGCTTGGAGCCCGACGGACTCCGGACGCATAGCAGGAGAGCCTGTACGACTTGAGGCTCTTGACCGGCGTGAGGATTGGCGGGAGAGGTCAAGGGAGGCACGGGGAGCAGGCGAACGAGGACGAGGGTTGATAACTGACACCGGTTGAGTGGGAGGTACTGGAGGAAACGAAAAAGACCGCTCTGACGTTGGGGTAGAGTCGTCCACCGCAGCTGTACTGGTCGAAGGAGTAAAGCCCGCGGACTGCTGCATCTGCTGGATCTGTTGAAGCTGTGCTTGCTGCTGGCGTATCATCTGAAGTAGACGGTTCTGCCAGAAGAGCACAAGTTAGTATGCGACTATAGAGGTTTTCAATCGAGGGTTTGCAACATACCACCTGCGCTTCCTGCTCCTGTTCTAGCTCTTGGTGGATCTCTCCGAGACTGGGTGCGCGCTGGTGGTGTGGGTCGCCAGTAGCAATAGTTGGGGAACCACCGATGCTCTGTGGACTTGCTGTGCGGAAGGAATGACCGATCGATGAGCGATGGTCGGTACCTTGTAATTCGCCAGGTCCGGGCAAGCTTGGATCATTGAAATTCAGGCTCATTATGACATTTGATCGCCGCCGTTCATTCCGGCCAATGATGGGCGAGCCGCGATTACTGGTGGAAGAGCGGCGAGAGTCTTGATTCTGCATGCCGGCATTAATGGTAGCTGCTGCTGCGAGAGACACTGACGATGATCTAGGGGATGGAGACGGGGTTTGACGCCGTAGTAGCTCCGGATTTCCGAAGTTTCGTGCTTGAGTGGCAGCATCAGAGGGCGAACGGGAGGGCGGTAAGGAGTTTAGATCAGGTGCCATTTCGGCGGTGAGGGTTGGCAGGATCAAGGTGAGAAAGAAAAAGACCGCAATCGCGTTGCGACCTAGATTCAAGAGCAAAGAGCCAGTTTGGAGTAACTATGATATGTGAAAGAGGAGTTGATAGAGTACTGAGTTAGATGAGGTAGTAGACGGTGAAGGTAAAGGTAAAGGTAAAGGTGAAGGTGAAGGTGAAGGTCAAGGTGAAGGTCAAGGTAATGGTAAAGGGAAGCTGGTGACGGGCAAGTTATATGACGCTAGAAGTGGGATGCGATCACGGTGTACAAGGCTGAGCTCGAGTAAACGGGGCGAAACGGTTGCAACGGCCAAGCCTCCCTCCTTTCTTTGTCCTCCAGCTCTCGTACCAGAGCACTAATGCAGGCACTACTTACCGCACGGCAGTGGCCTCCTCAAGCCGCCTCTCTTTCAACTTGATGTCCTGATCACCAGAGATCGATCACCTCCGCATGACACTGGCGCCATATGCAACTGCACATACACGCAAGCGCTGATGTGGACCGCAATCAATGAATCACCCTCAATACCGGGTCGTCCACGTATCTTGACCGATCGTGGCAACTATTTGACCACTACCTCAGCCCGCCTTACCCTGAGGTGATTTTGGACTGTCATGTCGCACCACTTTGCCTGTTTGCTGCTGATTCGTTAGTGGCAGCAGCTGGAGCAGCTCATGCTTCTTCTGGCTAACGTGGTAGCACTCAGATAACCGAAGAACGCTCTGCGGCAAACCCAGACTGGCAGATTCCCAGGACCACCTTACCAGGGGCTACTCTAGCGCTACTCGCGCTGCTGCGATGAAGATGAAGATGATCTGCGCGATTATCGACACGTTCAGGGGCCCGCTGTAACCTAGGTCGAATTGAGTGTGGTCCAACCGCACCCGTAATGAAGGTCTGGATCACTTGCAGAAGGCCATCTAGATTAGAGAGGCATCCCTGCGCTGCGCTATGGCGACGATGGTGGAGGACGGGATCTACGATGATGACATTGTGTGAGGGAAAAGAAGATGTGGAGAGTCTATCTCTTTCAGTCGTTGCAATTGCCGTATGCCGATTATCAGACGCTGGACTGAGGAGACTAATCTGCCGTGCGCCATGATTCAATTGGATGTTGTCCTTGGCTCAGCGGTTGAGGCGCTCCCCACGTTTTGACCACAGTCGCTCCAGTCTGCTCCGTTGCAATCTTGCAACATGCGACTGCGCGCTGATCGGCAGTCGTTTCATCTGTGCTTCGATGCTTATTTGGTTTATGTGTGACTTCCTTTCGTACAAAATTGCATTTTACTGTCCTTGTTTGCTAGTCAAGTTCACTCCTTCAAAGTCTTTCCCTTTCTCCGGCTTCCCTCTTGAACTGCTCCAACCCTGCGTTGCCTAAATATATGGTTAGCAATAGTAACCCAGCCACAATCTTTCGCCCGTGGAGGACCTCGTTGACATATCAAGCCAAGATCTTCCCTATTCTATTGCGCACGTCTCTGTGGCTCCGTCCGAGCTCAACAGCCACCCGTCCTTCCTTCGACCCCTCCCCACATCAGGTACAAGTCAGTGTGGAATATTAGAAACAATACCAGAGACAGTTTCCTTCCTAAACAATCACGCCTTACTACAACGTTCTGCTGTTGAAATCGATTGAATGCCGCTTGAGAATGCAGCAATCCGAAGCGTATCGTCCTTTCCAGGTGCCGGCCTTTCGCGGAGGAGAACTGCCGCTACCAATCCGAACGTCTTCCATCAGGCGGCCAAAGCAGGGCCTTGAACGGCCAAGGGAAGTTGACGGTTCGAACTATGAAAACCCTCTCGAACGGGACCTCGTCAGAGTAGGCCATAGTCAGGCTCGTCGTACATCCAAAACTGGTTTCAAGGGCCTTTTCAACAACACAAGATCAAGTAAAGCTGTCGTTGCCGAGGCTCCGATCGAAAACTCGCAAGATCAAACGGTTATATCCCAGAGAGTTGTAACTATGGACGCGGTGATTTCGAACAATACCGAAGCTGCTGCTGTATCTCCGGAAACATCCACTACGAGGTGTTTCCCGGCAACACCCAAGGCATCATTTCCACACCAAGCGTGGATGACCTACAACAAGCAACTACTTTCAGAACTTGCGGCGGCATGGACTCCGCCTCCGCTTTGTCAGGCTTATCAACAATCTGTAAAATCTGCAACGCTATTAGCACCTACCATCTGCCACGATGCTCTACGGAGAAACCATAGCAAGGCATACCGTCAGAAACGGACCAAGTCTAAGTCAGAATTCGTTGACAGTCGCGAATCATCAGAACAGATTCCGAAAAATCACCAAAAAGGGACTTCGGAATATACCTTGATGCAAGACTGGACGACAAAACTCTACGTGCTAACCGCCTCGGGGTATCTTCTGCAGTATGCCGACGAATGCGATTCAAATAGATTACCGGAGAAAACCATGCAGCTAGGGAAGGAGTCTGTCGCTTTTGCGAGCGATGCCATCCCTGGAAAGCACTGGGTTCTCCAAATCTCTCAAACTCCTGATGTTGAAGCCATTGTTTTTACGGATGCTCCAAGATCGATATTTGGAAAGCTGGGATCTCGAGAACCAGTAGCGGAGACTCTGAATAGCTTCTTGCTTGTTCTCAACAGTCCAGAAGAGATGGATTCTTGGCTTGTAGCGGTACGAAATGAGATTCAAGCGTTGGGTACAACAGCCATTCAACCAGAGCTTCAATGCTGCGATCCGATCACCGACGATTCACAGAAACTACCAAAGAGGTCGAATGGGCGCTATCAGATCAAAAAGAATGCCGAGGAAGTTTATAGTGCTCTTGCACGAGTCCCACCACCGAATCCCTGCGTTGCTGAAGTGGCTGAGGCCAATTGTGGGACAGCGCGAATGGACTACCCAAACATGAAGGAATTTGGAAGAGGACTTTCATCTGTTGGTCGGCAATCGATGAGTTTACATACAATCTCAAATCCTCTTAAATCCATGGACGGCGCTGTATGCGGAAGGATAAGAAACAGCTCCACAGCCTCAAACACATCGGCTGGATCCACGACGCTCGTTGCTTCGGCAGGTTCATCCACAGCCTACTTGCCAGCAGCATCTTCCTCCACATTCCCGGATACCTTTACGTCGTTAAACAATCATACCAATTCATTGGTTGTTGACACGAGAACGGCTCAACGAAGCCTAATGGAGACGTTCTCAAGTAACCCGCGGAAGTTGGAAACTTGGCAAGCCCGCCCTCACCAACAGTCTAGGTACTCACAAGAGCCCTCTGGCTCCGGGAATCGTTTTTCAGCCGCGCAAAGCTGCTGGATCTCGGATGTTCGCAAGCCATATGCCTCCGCATTGGTTCCGCCGCCGATGCTTCCACCTACGCCGCCAGCTTCTGCCACCGATTCCGGCAGATCTTTCCCCATCACTGCCGCCGTCAGGAAGGAGGGCTTTTGTGACCGTCCTTCTCCAATAGTAGGAGAACTTCCAGTCTCCTCTGGTCAACCTTGTTTCTCTGAAACGAAAACATCTAGCCGTCGTAGCCCCAAGTTACATAGTGCAAAGGGCTGCCTGCCCAATCCGCCTCTGTCACCTTACGCTCTTACGAGCTTTGACCTCTACGGTTCATCTCATACTCGTCCTTCCTCAAAGCCGACAAAGCCAGACCTAGCCATACCTCGCCGAACCTCGTCACTTCGGCATTCTCGCAAGTTTCTGGCCCAATCTACCACAAAGTCGTCTTCCTCGCCGCCGCCGAGTACTCTTCAGGTTTCACCTGCACTAGCACGCAGCATGCAGCAGCCGCACCCAGAGCCACAGCCCACGAGCGGATCCTTGAGTCAGGCGTCGAAGGCAACCCGTCCCCAACCATTTTCCGTGAAGCCAGATACAGCCGTGCCTCGGCGCTACTCCTCGATAGCGCATCCTCGAATCTTCTCCCCACAGCATTCTTTGTACCAAACACAAACATTAGTCTCAGCGCCTAGCACCGTCTGCCCGGCCCTACCCCTGCGAAAGGACAATGTGCAGCAGCAGCGTGAACGACAGTGGTTCACAAGCGCCCACTCTGGGCAAGACCAAGACCAAAAACAATACCCAGAACAATACCATGAACAAGACCATGTGCTAAGCCGCGGGACCAGTGTACAAGCTGGCAGAGATTCGACATCCGAATTTCAGCGAGATGGTATCCATCACTTACCTTGCCCACGCGCGTTTATACAAGACAAATCCGCCGGCTTGTATTCGTCGTCCTCGCAAGCGCAGAGGAGGATCAATAACCGTAGAAGTACTTCTCAGATCCCGGCAATGCCGTTCCTGGGTCCGCCTATTTGCCCCCCGCCATCTTGTCCTCTACCTAGTATTCCTTGTATTGGTCTTTCGCAGTCGGAGGGGTCGTTGAGGAACCGTGATGCGCATAAGAGGAGAGGAGTTGTTAGGGGTGATGATGGGTTTCGGGACGCTGGGGGGGAGGTGTTGGTTTGGGGCTGTTGATTGGGAGAGGTGAGATGGGGACTAGCTTTTGGGACGGGCGGGGTTGCTACTTGTTTGCCGTCTTGGGAGGTTGGGGTTGGGTGGTGATCGGACGGACTGGTGGGGAAAAGGGGTTCGGACATAATGAGCCTGGGATTGTAGTCAAACGAATCAAAGATCTAATGATATGCCACTTGGGCACTGGTACAGGTTGAAAAAATCAAAAGCAATTCTCACACACGCAGCCTTCAGGACCGGCTTAGCACAAATGCAGAACGATTTGCAATTGACCCGGCCAATCCAAATTCACCTTGAAGAAACCATAATCGTGGCGCAACGGTGATAGCTGATATCATGATCTCCAAGAAGCAGTCATCCACACAAGACTCTCCATCACGGAAACGGGATTTTCAAACTCAGGTCATGGGTCACAGTAGACCATGTTTGAATCTGTCACAGCCATCAGTAGTATCGTACATCAATCCTACAGCACCACATCAAAGCGTCCACCTGTGTCTAGGCCCAAACACCTCTGCGTTGATTCCTCCTATCCTACATACATAGCATTGCGACCATATAACGCCGATTTCTATCACACACTCCTCCTTCCCCTCCCTATCCGAGGTTAATCCTCTAGCACCTCCTCAATCCTCGGCGCCAGATCCCGCCGCCTCGCCACCTTACCATTACCATGCGCCCCCCCCGTCGCGGTCGTCTTCGTGACTGAAAGCGGGGCAGTCGGGGTGTTGCCGTCGGAAGTGTGGGGTTTACCGTCTTCAGCGGCCGTTTTCTTGGACTTTTTCTTCTTCTTCTTCTTCTTCTCCTCCTGTTGGCAGATGAGAGATTAGCGATAGAAACATAGCATGACCAGAGGAACCCCTACCTCCTGCCACCCCCAAAGGGGCCTAAAACTATCGAAAAACCCCACGTCCTCAAACAGATTCGGATACAGCCACAACCCCGGCGGCGCCGCAAAGACCGTCACACAGAACAGCAGCAGCCTAAAAACCGCCATGGCGAAAAACAACGCGATCAAGCCCAGCATCCCCATGCTCAGGTACCACACCCCGATGCGCAGTTTGATCGGCCAGAGCGGGAACATGACGATCGTCATTATGACCGTCAGCGCGCCGGCCGCGTAGAGTTTTTGTCGCAGTTGCGACCCTTCGTACAGCCAGACGTAGTGCAGCTCGGGCTTTATGTCTTGCTGCTGCTCGATGCGGACGGTCCAGAGGCCTTTGACTCGTTTGGCGGGTTTGGAGGGGGGGGCGTGGCCGTGGCCTTCGTGGGGGTCGATTTTTGTGACGCGCAGGGCGAGGAGGGAGAGGGGGAGGAGCTTGAAGGTTTCGGAGGCGGTGGCTTCGGATGTTACGGGGGGGAGGAGGGGGTTTTTGGAGCAGGCTTTTTGGTAGGCGGGGGATTGGAGGGCGCGGAGAGCGCGTTTGACTGGTGGGGGGGGTGGATGGGTCAGTCATCGCCGGTTGCGGTGGTGCGCGGAGGGAGGATGGGGGGGGGAAGGTACCTTTGATCATGTCTTTGCGCTGGCCGTTCAGAATGCAAGTCCTGCTCTTCAGGTCCTGGCCGCGCAGCCATTTCGCGACGGCGATAGCCTTTGGGTCGGGCGCGCCGGGGTTGATGGGGACCTGTTGGCTCTGGGGCGCGTGCCCGCCTTGCTGTTGCGCCGCTGCGGCTTGTTGTTGCTGGACGAGCTGCTGGTGCTGCCGTTGGTGGTTTTCGAAGGCTTGTTGTTTGAGCTGGCTGATGTATTGTTCGAGCGTCATGCCGGCCTTTTTGGCGTCTGCTTCTAGTTGTTGGCGCTGCCAGAGCTGGAATTGCTGGGGGGTCATGCCGCGCTTCTGTGCTTCGAGGGCCATTTGTTGCTGCATCGCTGCCATTTGCTGTGGCGTCGGTTGTTGTCCTGGGGCTGGTGGGGCGTTCATGGTGGAAAAAGTGTAAGACCGTCCAGCTGACGGTTTTGGTAGTGAAGTAAGAAGGGTGGTGGGCGGTGAGGGGTGAGGTGGGAATAGGACTCGTGCCTGAGAAGATGCCACTGATGCCAAAGATGCCACGAACCCGCGAATACCTTAAAGTCGAGCAAGGATTCCGAGGCGACGGCTTCTAGCGCAGTTAGGCTTAGGTCGATCGGTCGGCTTTCGGCCAGCCTTATATCCCGCCGGTTCGTTACGGTATCTTGGCTTTGGGCCTTTGCATTCCTTCATGCTCATGCTCATGCTCATGCTCATGCTCCTGCTCCTGCTCCGCTTCACCGTCGTGCTTTCCTCCATCTCTCGCGTGTCTGGCGTCATTGTAGATATCATGGTACAGCGCTCTCGCTGTGTCGCGTTTGTTAATGTTGCCACGCACTTGACCCGCTGAATCACTGTGTCTCGATTCTGTTTACCGTACACTCGATGAGCTACAGCCCTGGAAATAGCTCTCTCCCATCGGCCCTATGGCGCACTGTGTTTCTGGTATGTCCTTCGGACCGCTCCTGAGTGTGAACATACATCTAAAACAGCACAGTCTCAAAGAGACGTCTCCATCCAAGTACCAGTCAATTATGTTACTCAGCCAGGCATTTCCCTCACGGCAGCTTGCTTTGGGGAAGGGAGACATGAGGACCGAGGCTTCCAGGACTGCCTGTCTAACCTCCTGTCAGTTGGATATAGGAAACTGATATTAGATCTCTACTGGGATGCTACCCGCCAAGTATGGAGCTTCTGTCCAGTCTCTGTGCCAATGTCTCCATCTGCTGCAACTTCGACGTCATCATCTGCTACTGGACCATTGTCTATCGCACAGTTGCAGACAGCCGCTTTCTTGCCATCAACGTCAAGTCAGGAGACGCAGGCCGCAAGTACCGGCAGCACAAGCCTAGTCGCTCGTCAAGCGGCATCTAACTCTTCTACATCTTCCGCGTTGCTTAGCTCCGCGTCCAGTGTCCCACCGAACTCTACGAGTTCCATGCAACCTTTATCTACTGTGGTTTCCCCTCCCTCTGATGAACCTCTCTATCAGTTCGGACCTTACCAGTGTACGTCGACAATTGAATTCACTAATTTCATCGACATACTATCAAGTTATATTCAATTAACCGAAAACACCATCGAAGCACATCTTGTTCAGCTGATTCTTAACCTGCACGCCGCGGCAGCTACCAGTAATCCAGCAGAGTCGGCGCTACGCCCAGAAGATGCAGCCTTACCAGGAACCTCCAACTCCCTCAGTTCTCTTCTGGACGCCAGTCTGTCAGCATATATATATACTCCCACGGAACTCGGCACGCATAGGGCGAATCTCAACAGCTCGTGGTACAGTGTCGTACCGAGCCGCCAACCTCTATCGGCGTACTATACGACCAAGATCGAGTCAAACCATGTGCATAGCACACCTGATGGCTGGCCCAGCGAAAGTTATATTGAAACAGCTAAGGCAAAGAGGATTTTGATAGGGTATGGAAGCGTCGATCCGCAAATAGAAGGGTACGATTTTCCGAGTGATTTGGGAACCATATTTCCTCAAGGCTATATGGAAGCCAACCGGGACCTTCGAATCAAAAATGACGGCATTGTGGACGGTGGTTGTTTCTTTGATGCTGGAACCTCGGACCTTGCTATAGTAAACTCATCCTGGAGCATGTCTAGCAACTTCTCGGGTCTCAATTACCCCACTGCTGCAACATCGCCGGTAATTCCATTGCTTAATCTCACTTCTAATCTTACGGCATGTGGCATTTCTCCAATTATCAATCAGACCCTGACAAATTCTACTGCCGACACGAACGTTATCAACTATCAGGCTGTGTCATACGGTACCGTGTGGTCATGGGCATACGGCGAGCCTCGAAACTCATCTGGAAATTTGTCTGATGATTATGATAGCTCCCACTTCAGATGTGCCTTGATGGATCCCACACTCAACGGTCGCTGGCGCGTCGGCGACTGTACTACCAAATACTACGCTGCTTGTCGCATAGCATCTGAGCCCTATCGGTGGCAAATAAGTGCTGACCCTGTGACCTTCTCGGCCGCGCCTGATGCTTGCTCGGGCAACAGCACTTTCGCCGTCCCACGTACAGGCTTGGAAAACACATATCTACATTCTGCGTTAACCGCTCGACCTGACATCTTGAGCGATAGCGACGCAAGAGGAGTCTGGTTGAAGTTTCACTCTCTGGATGTTCAAACCTGTTGGGTCAGCGGCGGGTCCAATGCCACTTGTCCATACTATGAAGACGCTGCGTCGGAGCAGAGAAGGGCGGTATTGGTGCCGACGATTGCGGCGGTCATCGTACTGGTGCTGACGGCTCTGACGCTACTTGTTAAGTGCAACGAGAACCGCAGGACGTCGAAAACAAGGACAAGAAGGACCGAAAGTGGGTGGGATTATGAGGGAGTTCCGAGCTGAACACTACAAGCGCAAGCCGAACTATCAATTTAAGGCCAAATCGGGTTACAGGAAGCTTCTCGATTGACATACAGGTCGGTTGGTCTCCAACGAAGACTTGCCTTGACTGTTACAAATACAGTCTTGATCTTTGCCGGTAACAAAGACCCACACCACAACACACCCAGGTCAAGCCGAATCCTATCCGGTCATCGCTCCCCTCCACAAGCCCTCCTCAACTCCTCAAAATGCTCCCTCTGCTCCTCCGCCAACTTCCCGCCCACATCCCCAATAATGGTCAAGACCAAAGAATAATTATTCGCCAAGAACCTCTCCCGCTTACTCTTATCCGCAATCCCCTTGCCCAACTTGGTCAAGAACGCTTCAAACTCGCTCCTCAGCCGTCCCAAACTACTCGCGACGGGCTCGTCGTCGCCGGCCTCGCTACTCAAGGCCAGGATGCCCTGCGCAAACTGCCCGAACCGTTGCGTCAGCTGGTGAGGCGCCGTGGACTGCTTCGACGAGTCGGTCAGGGAGAGGGCGGATACGGCGCTGCGGGTAGAAATAGCGGAGGTGGCGCGGCGCAGGGCGTCGCAGTGGGCATCCATAGCGACCTGGAAGCGGGGCCAGAGCAGCATGTTCGTGCCATTGATATAGCCGTCCGCGGCGGGGATTTTCCGACGCTGCAACTCGAAAGCCGAGTGTTGATTCAGGCGCACGCAGAGGAGGACGCCGAGGCAATCGTAGGTGTTTTCGATGAGGTCTTTTGTGAAGGCGCGGCCGAGGGCGAAGGTGGGGTCGAAGATGGAAAGGAAGCGCTGGGAGACTTGGTGGTAGGGGTGCGAGGAGAAGAAGTCGGTTAGGAAGGAGTATTCGGCGGAGGCGTTGTCGATTAGGGCGAGGTTGAAGTTCAGGAAGGCGGTTTCGAGGTGGTGGGGGGTTTTGTCTTCTTCGGCGACGTAGGAGGTTATGGCGGAGTGGGGGGCTTTTAGTACGTCTATGCGTCGCCCGATGGTGAGTGCGTCGTGGGATTTTTGGGCTAAGTGCGCTGTTTTTAAAGCAAAAACTGGTTAGCCACGGGCAGGGTTGAATTCAATGCTGGTGAGGTTTTTTGGACTTACCCCTTTGACTGGGAGGATCGGCGCCTAGAATGTCGTGCTTGTCCACGTTGTATAATGATAGCTTCTGCAGAGCCGCTCGGTATCGTGTGAAGTGGTCAAGGTAATACCACCGCATGGTATTGATATATGCCTGGCTCATCTCTCCGGCTAGTTGTGAATGGTTCTTGTTTAAGAACACATAGAGATCCTTGTACTGGAGAAAGCCTTGCTGCTGGATAATCTGTGCATTGATATTGGGTGACCGCAGGGCCTTGATCTGGGCCACGAAGAAGTCACGTATTCTCTCCAAAGCCTATCCAGCACTTTTAGTACTAAGTACAACAGATGGGAGAAATCGTAAAATTGTACTTTACTAGTCAAGTTTTCTAATAGTGGCTTGATATCTGCGACTGCTCGTGTTGTCTCCGAACTTTTCAGCTTGCTGTCAATGATCTTCGATCGTTTCTCGACTTCATCCAAAGCCTTCACCCAACTCTCATCAATAGCGCCCTCGGATATCTTTTGCACCACCGCGGGCGCGATGCTGATTTCTTCAACAGCGGGCCCTAAAAGCTTCTCCACCGTCTTGCGGTTCTCTAGTTTGGTGTTCAGGATGCTGGAGCGGGACTGCAGGGTTTCGATTTCCGCTGATACGGCGCCCAAGTCCCTTTGGAAGCTCGTCAGAGATGTCTCGACTGATTTGAGGACATCGTCGCAAGCCTAATGCCATTCTGTTAGTGGGATTTCTTAGTCTTGTTCGCGCTTAGACATACCAGTATTGACCGATGCAAGTCTTCGAATCTGTCCTTCTCTTTCTCATCTGTTCACACCTAAGTAAGCACTGTCCCCCCAACCTGACTAGACGGTATACGTACTCACATTCCTCAACCGGTTGCACAGTATACTGCTGCTCAGCATCACCCTTTACTCCATCGGTTTCTGCCTGCGCAAAGTCATGGAGACTTAGTCCGTCGAACTTGATGACTTCTATGAGTGACGCGGGCTTGGTCAAGACAGTGCTACTCTCCGAAATACCATTGCTGATGCCATCCCTGTGCAGGGATAACCCGACCACCTTCTCGAGTACATCCAAAGGATCTGCGACATCTGGTGGTGGAGTAACCTGCTGCTTTAATGCTGACCCATTGGTTAATCGAGAGGTCGAAGTCAGTGATGTGGTCGACGCATTTGAGTTCACTGCGATAGATAATGACGACGTCCGAGGGCTGAACCCAGGTCGCGACACAGGCCCAGGGGCAAGATGGGTGGGCCTTCGAGGTCCTGGGGAGTAGGATCTCTGCTGCGGTGGAGGAGGTGAGCCTGAGGGCGTTGAGTGCCCAGAAAAGCGGTCGAGCCACATGCCGTGAAGCCCGCGGTTATCATATATGACACCTCCACATCCCAACAGCCTGTGAGATAAGCAACACTATTCCAGACACATCGCGGCCTCGAACGTAAAAGAACAGAACACCACGAACGAGTACAGGTACCAGATGCCAAGCAGAGATATCTACTAACCGTTGTTGGGAAAGCGTTGATGACTAGCTCCTTCTCCCCGCTAGGTCCACAACTCCGCCGTTTCTCGACCTTTTCAAAAATTCCCACATCACACACTCCTCCCTCCATTACCGCTCTGCTTCCTTGCACCTCTTGGTCCTTGGTTGCCTGTTCCAACTAATTAGCATATTCGCTCCTTTTCGTCTTACCTTGAGCAATCTAGCAGCATGGCGGACGACGCGCAGGTATGTCAACCTCTGAGCCCCTTCGGCCTCGGCCCCGCCATCACAGGCGAATCACAGAATTGCGCCCACTCTTCACCCGACGCTTCAGCTGATCGCGTTCTCGCTGTAGCATGAGCACACCTTCGAGAGCGCCGATGCCGGTGCCTCCACCACCTACCCTATGCAGTGTTCTGCCTTGAGAAAGAACGGCTTCGTCGTGATCAAGAGCCGTCCCTGCAAGATCGTCGAGATGTCCACCTCCAAGACCGGCAAGCACGGTCACGCCAAGGTCCATCTCGTTGCTATCGACATCTTCACTGGCAAGAAGTTGGAAGATCTTTGCCCCTCCACCCACAACATGGATGTCCCCAACGTCACCCGCCGCGAATACCAACTTGTAAGCGCTTCCCCCGAAGCAGGTTAAAGGATTCCAATGGGCAGGTTGCTCACTCATTGCTAGCTCGATATCACCGATGATGGTTTCTTGTCCTTGATGTCTGATGATGGTACCACCAAAGACGATGTCAAGGTTCCCGATGGAGAAATTGGAGACAAGATCGAGAAGCTTTTCCGCACCGAAGAGAAAGACACCAGTGAGTCATCCAACTCACAAGGATGGGCGGGAGGACAGTGTACTAATTTTTACAGACGTCATTGTTCTCACCTCTATGGGTGAGGAGGTTGCCATCGATGCGAAGGAAGCCCCCCGCTCTTAAGCTGTCTCCAACCTGAGGGTCATTCTCATGATGTGGGGCGTACGATTCTGATCTTATCGGCGAACTCATTCGATATACCTGTGCGGGTTGGGACTTCTGGCAGGCATAGGGGTGCTTCATAGCCGCATCGGGCTGGGACCTGCTGTAGATCTGCATTGGGGGATCCATGGTTCTCCCTCTATACGTCTTTGCCCTTATCAAAACCTGTTTGTTGCAATTCATACCACATTGGCATGATGCCGGCATGGAAGTTAACGACCAAATGAGAATCATGTAGAAAAGCAAATTAGTATGCCTTTCAGAATCTTTCGGTGGCTGTGATTTTGTATGGTTTGGAAAACCATGGCTTTTAAATCAGTCTAGTGTACGTTCGTAGAATAATTTTAAATGACAAAGAAGTAGGGAGTCCTGTTACAACTCATAAGGTACTTGTGTGAAGAGTGAGGCGGTAGTGGACGCATTCCTGCCCTTCATCAAACCAACATCGTAAACTCCGAAGGCCCTCCCATCATACCATGATGCGGCGGAGACAGCGCGTCCTACCCGATGGCGAACGTGGATTACGTCAAAGGGGAAGTCTGCGGCATAGACAATTGCCGCGAAAAGTGGTTCTACATTGAGAACGGTAAATGGTACTGCAGAAGAAACGGACACGAGAAGCAGGTATTTCCCGCCATCAAACGATCACATTGCACGTGGCATACTCTTACCGCCTAAGTAGGGTATTACACAAACCCAAACAGACGAAGATGACTTCGGCACTCAAGGCCGCAAGACTCGTCAGAAGAGAGAGGCGCAGGAGAAGGTCTCTCGAAGTACTGTCCCTAGCTACCTTACCAATTTGGACGTCCTGACACCTCTCGAGTCTATAGCGGCCGCAAAGCTTTCGAGCTTTACCTTCAATGCTATCAGTTGATCGTTTGGAAACAATGCCATAGCCTCGTCTATGATAAGAACTTCACCCCAGAACTCGAGAGCGTGGTCCGTGATCTGTGGGCGCTTCGCTTGCAGCTGCTGAAAGGGAAGACTGTTGAAGCGACAGATACGGAGAATGAGACGAGGGTATTCAGTTCTCAAGCGGAGGTGGAAGATGGAACGGAGCCGGAAGATGGTGCGAGTAGCACAAAAGGCACAGTGAAAGGAGTGGGGAAGGATGTACCGACTTTAGTTGATACTTTAGGACTGTGCTATCTTGGTATGCTATTGTTGAGGTTGCCTGTTTGTATAGGAGATCTTCACGGGTAAGCTAGACATCGAAAGGCAATGCTGTGGCATTCAGTAAACGTTGAGAACTAACGTGCCTGGGAATGCTTAGCTGGGCTGTCCGTGAAGAAATACCATTCGTTAGGGCAGTGCGATTAGTGCCGAGAATTATGAGGGAGAAGCTACCAGCTCACTTCCTGGGTGCACTTGATACACGAGTATGGTTCCTCAGGACACAAGACTTATGATATGCTTACAGGATCGCAGTCTCCTTTGGCTCCTAATAGCTTGCATAAAGCCACTCATCGTCTGGTGCTTCTCTACAATCGGCGATTCGAGCTAGTAGTTCCCCCCTTGAACTATCCACTCATCCTCTTCAAATATGTAAGAGAGCTCGCATTACCTCGTCAGTACTCTATCATCAGTTTAAGAATCGAGCATTGCTGATTTATCCCAGTTGAAATCTATGCCGCGGTCCGTACTTTGGCCTCATTACTAGCTTTCGACTTCGCTCTTCCGCCGCCAGCTTTCCGGCAGCACCTCTCCTCACTACCAGAGATACGTCTCGTCTCGCTACTCGTCATAGCAGTCAAGCTTTACCACCCATTTGATTCTTTACCTCGATACACGAAGCGACTGACAGAATCGGGCATCTTAACCGTAGACTGGGATGTCTGGGTTCAAGCCCAGAAGGATTATGACGGTCACCCGACTGCCGAAGGAAGTCTCGGACGTGGTAAAGAAATTGCAGTCACTGAAGATGATGTCTTCACCATGTCAGGGCAACAGCTCGATGACTACCTAGATTGGTATGAGAAGACTTGGATCGACGAAGAGCGTGCATCAGACGCGCTGCCTCAGCAATTACTCGACATGTTTCCTACCGGACGACTCGACAGACCAACGCCCGCGACGAACGACAACCCAGAGGGGCTTGTAGAAGCTGGAATTGCGATCACTGAGAGGCTCCATGCAGTTCAGAACAGTCTCAAGATGAGGGGCGTTGTATCTAGTGAAACCGAAGCAGCAACGGAAGAACCAATCCGACGAATCGGAAGCTTTTACAAGCATTACCGGAACGAAGACGATCTCCCGCCAGCAGGAAGAGCCTTCTACGAGGCCGCGGCTCGACTCGCTGGAGTCACCGTAACGACGCTGGTCAAGGCTGTTTTCCAAACGGAACGGAAACTACACGTATGGAGGGAGCAGCAGGTGAAGAGGGAGTGGGCCGATGATCCGATGCAGGTTTCACAGGGCTTGGCGGAGGATGTTATCGTCAGCGAAGATGGCTCGGGTGACTCCAATGATGAGGATGACGCTTTGGAGGGTCTCCAAATGGAGTGATGTTAAAGACTACTGCCGGGTTATGTCAGCACTGAGCGACCCGAATGGCTAGGCAGACTCAGAGAGCTTGAGCTGCGGGTTCGTGGGGTCGATAGTGACTGTAACTACCACTGTCTACTGTGACCTCTTGCTAGTATAGAATTATAACAACACCTAGCTACAGCCTACAGTGTGATTTCATTACATCATTACCTCATTCGCAAGATGATAAATAGACTAGTAAACAGAGCATGCGTTCCCCACAGCGCCTGCTTATGTGACCGAATCTACATATCAAATAATGTCCCACTCGTCTACCTTAGTCTCATGATCTCTATACATAGACCATGCCTTCCACATCTACCCGTATCGCGGTAATACGAGAAGCGCCAACAACCCCCACCAGCGCGATCCCCATCTCGCTTTCGCTTTCGCCGCCCACCGTGCCGTCTTACATTACGCTTGCGCAGATCATCGCTGCACCGGCGGTATCTCGTGCAGAGAGAACACGCGATTCAACAGTGGGCGCCGAGTAGGCGGAAAGAGTACTACTAATGGAACTTGTGCTCCTTTGAGTGGAACGGCAAAGCAGGATTCATTCGGACGGCAATGGCTGGAGGTGGGGAAACCCTAAATTTTCATTTCTATTTTCTCTGGCGGTGAGTTGAGTGGTTGCTTCTACGCTGGGTTGTTTCTACACAGATCGTGCTCGGTAAGGCGGGTTCTTGCGGTGAGGGTGGGTACTGGTACAATACGAAGGCTGATGGTGAGGTGATGGGTAGCGTTCGGTATACGACGCTTTGGCTGGAAGTACGAGGGCAATGGGAGGTATGTGCATGATGTCAAAAGGCTTTGCGCGTATATATTGCCCTCTTGCCGCTGGTTCCTATAACAGTATCCATCAAAAAATTAAAACTATAATTCCCAACGCCATCTATTCAATATTTCTCACGGTATCTCTGCTTCAATCGCTTGCCCGTTCACCCAAAAGCCTCAATCGCCACCATGCAATTCACCTCTACCCTCATTGCGCTCTCCTCTCTCCTCTGCTTCACTCTCGCCGCTCCCCAAGCTGAGCCTTCCACCACCACCGCTTCTTCCTCCGTCCCGACCAGCAACGAGTACTACCTCAAAAGTCAAGTCATTCACGAAAGACACTCATCTAAGGACAACCTCTATCTCTCCACCTACCACACTGGCGCTGGCTTCAACGACGCCACTTTAGGCCCCTCGAGTGAGGGGTCTGCGAAAGGGTTCTTAAATGGGACATATCAGCAGTTTGATTTGGGCACGGCCTTCCCCTGGGGGTTTTCGATTGGCGCCGATAGCAATTATGCTGGTATGACTCTTCCGTTTCTATGGCATCATACCGTTGCAAGCCCGCTCTCGTGGGTACGACAGACAGATGCTGATGGGGGTTTGTGCGTGTTGTGTAGGTTGGGAGGCCGCTGAGGTCAATGTCGGCTATGGCACGGCTGGCTTCTTTCTTAATGCCACGGGGTTGCAGTGGAATAGTACTTCTTTTGGCGGATGGCTGGGTGTGTATTCCCTTTTCATTCTTGTTTTTCAGGGTGTGCAAGATGGACTGGCCTGCTTGCTAACGGCTTTCTGCCCGAGGATAGCTTGTGATTGGTTCCACGGGGTGCCGCAACTGTTCTGGAAGAACGCCTATTACAATGACGCCATTCCGTGTAGTTGTGCGGACATCAATTTAATTCCGGTTCCGGTTTAAGGATAGAACCAGGCTGGCTCTTTAAAAGCCAATAAGGATTTCAACATTGGTGTTTCCTCGATAAGTGACTTGGAGAAGTGTTCTGGCGAGGTTGTTGGTTTAGGAGCAGGTCATATTGGCGAATATTACGCGCTAGTAGCATGTATTGTAATATATTCGGCGCGTCTTCCCCACCAAAATTATGGTAGCCCTACGCGCAACTCGTGGGATACCTGCTACCAACTGTCATTGCACCTCAACTCGCATCAGCGAGAAAACTATTCAACATGTCCCGCGCCAGTATATCTTCCCAGCGGAACTTGACGCTAACAGAGGAATTGGAGAAGCTAGAGCAATCCATCACCTTGACTCTCCAAGGCAAGAGCCCCCCCATGGCTCAGCACATGCGGGTATGTTCCATTGCACACTCGACTTACTTTCAACAGAAATCGACCATAACTTCAGTCGCGCTCATCGGATCGTCACGACAAGCATCCTGCCAATTGTGGAGCAATATGCTGAGCAATCAAAAAATGTCTGGGAGGGCTCAAAGGTGTGCCCATACCACTCCCACGACATAATACACCTCAAGTTCTGACTCGGGCGTGTATAGTTCTGGAAGCAGTTCTTCGAAGCCTCGGCCAACGTTTCCCTCTCTGGCTATGAAGAGCCCACAGCAGATGAAACCGTTACAGAAGATACAGCGCAAACGACCCCCAACTCTTCTGCTTACGCCTCACCCTCTCAAACCCACGACGATGACACGGTGACTCCCGCGTCCCCGGCTCCTTACCATCCTGAAGACGACAACTTCTCCTCCCCAATGGACAACACCCCACGCCCTTTCCACGCTCGCGCCAATAAGCAGCCCCCCACAATCGCACCCTTCTCCTCGCCCTACGAAGCCCTGAAACGTGAGATTCAAGGCCTCACAGAGACCTCCACCCTTCCCAGCACGCCGCGCCAGCCATTGCAACTGCAATCTGAGACCCCACAATCCAGCCCTTTCATGCCACCTTCAACGGCCGCCCAACTCCGCCATCGCACGCCTGCAAACGACGTCCTCCTACATCGCGTCCTGGACAAGAACTACCGCCTCCAAGCCACGCCACACGCACAACCTTCAACACGCCTTCCCTACCCCAAGTCTTCTACGCAGACCCCACGCACCACTAGCAGAAAGTACCGCGACAGCACGTCTCCGGATTCGTCCCCACCAGTACCGGCGCCAGAACTGCATGCAGAGATTTTCGACACGCCGGCTCGGAGAGGCAGGACACCTGGGATCAGTGTTCTGACGCCTGCAGCAAAAAATATAAACACAAAAAGCGAGTTCCGAAGTGCCACCCAACGGATACCCAGGGCCGATACGATAGGAAAGGGTAAAGGGAGGGGCGTTTGGGATAGTGATAGTGATGAGGACGATGATGATGGAGGATATCCGGAAGGAATGAGTCCGCCGAAAACAATGCAGTTTCATATCCCGCAGAGCAAGTTGTTAAGGACGCCCGGTGAGTGTGCTCCGTTCGGGCTGGAACCGATGCAAGTTTCATGTTACTGACTCCTTTCGATCTTTACAGCTCGCGAAGCAAGTAAACGCATAGTGGAAGATCTACTCCTCACAGCCGGCGGTAACGTGACCGATGACATGGACGAAGATAGCCCTAGCGTGATAAAGAGGGGTGGGCTTTTGGAGGAAGATACGTTCTAACGAGACACCTACTATGCTCATCAGTCAGTGAGAAGTTTGTGAAGCTGAAAGACCACCTGAACTGGTAAGTAGTGTAACAGCTCTAGATTAGGTGCCATGTATAGTGGTGAGACTAAAATGCCCATTGCTTGTGCCGGAGCATGCAGTAAGCGGCACCACGTGTCAATACCTTACCCAGAGGACCCTGCAGAGTGTTCCGAAGATATTCATGGAAACGATGTAAAGCGAATGGACTGGTTCCGAATTGATTTACCATAGCCTAGACAAAAGATTCAAGGAACGCAAAGCTGAAATTGCGGTGCTGTGGCTTATGAGTTTCGGCGCCGCTTGGGGCCTGCCCGAACGCCCCCAAGTCATGATCCTCGTAGTTTCATATTGATTAACACAGATGTAGACGACTGTGTAATGAAACATGCTCCAAACCGTGGCGAACCAGCCCACAGTAAGGATTTCGTTACAGAACACTACCTTACAGAGTGCCACCAGGCCAAGTATGGCTCAGGGCAGCGCCGTTTCAACGACGATGATGCGGCAGACAGCTCTTCGACTCATGCATAGAAAGGACGATTCGAGGTCAGGAAGGGGGTGGAGAGGGCGAAACCTTGAGTGGAGCGGGGACAAGTCGCAATCTGCAGTCTCTTGTTAGCCCCATGCACAAGGCACGATCCGAGCAGCTTAAAAAGCCATCAGGAGCTCTTTTACCCGACGGACCACGGTGGCATCGCACCAACAGAAGAAAGCAATCTGCTCAAAGGCGGCGGAGATTGGTAGATAAGCACATGTACGGAGATCTCAGTTACATGCGAGGCATCTTCAAAGAGCGGTGAAATGATGATCCCCTCGTCCATGCTGAAGGTAATGATGCCAACAATCTAGCTTACCGCCGGGACTTGCGACGGCCCATGATCCGATACTTTCCCAGAACACGATTCTGCATCAACGTTGCAGCAGGGCGGAGAAGTGGGCGGGGGACGCGGGGGGCGCGGAGGGGTTCATTGGCTCGTCGGGCCTCTCTCTACTAATATTCTAGCGTGAGGAGCCTCAGGCGCTCGGCTTGTAGCCATCGAATTGGGTTGAATGCCTCGATTCCCCTCCGCTTCTTGGCTCTTGCAATCAGAACCGGGGTGTCCTCGTAAATCACCGTTCACCACGTTTGCGTAGATCATGTGAGTGTACCTAAATAAATGCTTGGACGTACTTCAGGGCAGTATGTTCGTACTGGTCACATGCACTTCGGAACCCGGATCACAGACTTGTTGGATCAGTCCCAAGTAACAATCATGCCCAGCCTTGGAGATGAAGTCCCGAGCCAACGAACGCGTCTCTCACCATGTCTCATGGTGCCAACACTGTGATACGAGCTGTTTGCGGCCTAAAGCCTTCGCGGTGGCTTCTCGCCTACAAAACGCACACGAATAGGCGTCCGTCGTGGCTTGAGACTTCCACCCACCCCCTTGACGACTTCCAATCCTAAAATGCCTTAGTGAAATTCGATGTTTCTGGCAATGACCAGTCAGGAAGGAGTCGGAGGATAGCGCATCGAGGAGGGGGGGGATGGGGCGGAAGTGATGTGGCACGAACCGGTCATGAACACAACGGCGAGTACTCCGGTCTGGCTATTCGCAGGCTTCTGCGGCGTTTCGACGAGCAGAGGCAGTAGGATCAGGTAAGCAGGAGTGGAAGGAAGCTCGTGGGGACGAACGGGAACACTGGTTTCATCCGATGCCAGGCCTGTCAACACGAGAAGCAGTGACGTTACCTTACCCAAGGAGCCAAGGCACTTGTACATTGAGGGACAAGGGGAGCTGGAGAACCCGGTACGAAGCCCCCGGCTCCAACTGTAGCACGAGTATGCACGAGTATCAAAGTGAATACTCCGACTACGGTGATGCTCATTGTTCATTGCTCGCCCATCTGCTGAACGCCGTCTCCACTCGACGATCCACCGGACCACCGAATCGGCAAGATATCACTCAACTCCTCCAGCAGCACCTGTCGTCCGATCTTCTTGCTGGCCGGCTCAGGAGTCCGGCTGCAGTGATCTCCAGTGCTTGCCATGCCATTCATGCTTTTCGCATATCGCTGCTCAGAGCCTGGTGCAAGGTTGGCGGTGCAAGGCGCCAGGTGCAGAGTGCAGATCCGCCCGATTGAAAAGTGAAACAAGCCTTGCCATGGTCAGTGCAGCAGGTACGCATCCCAGCACCCAGCACCCAGCACCCAGCACCCAGCACCCAGCACCCCAGCATCCCAGCATCCCCAGCGCACCCAGTCGTCGACTCGTCCCTCAATCGGTCCACACCTTCGCCTCCTCCACACATCGTGAATCCCTAGGCCCGTTTGCATGCCAATCCTGACAACTCCACACTTCTTCCGCCCGTGACACCATCCACGCCCGCTTCCAGCCTTCCAGCCCTCGACCCACAGCGCTGCCGGCTGCCCGCTACCTTCCCACTCCCTTACCACGGACACTTCGCACGACCACTACCAAATACCAAATACCAACTACTGTCCCCACTCCTCCGTACCCAATACCCACTGCCCACTACCCACTACCCATCACCCCCGTAGCTACTCCCTTGTAGTCGGGCTGGTCCTGACCGCCGTGTGCGACGTAACTCGACACCAACACCAAACAATTTTCCGCCTCCCCCCAGGCTAACCATAGGTCTCCGTTCGCTTGTCGCACGCGGCTGTCGTGTCTTCACATTTAGCACGACGCGGCATTTGCGCATCGCTTGAACCCGGCTGTTGGGATAACGTTGCCTTAGAGTGGGATCCTCCTGCTACTTTCCGAGCTGTGTGTCGTGTCGTGGATAGGCGACTCTGGCTCGCCGTAGGGTAGCCGGGAGTGTGCCAAACTTAGCGGAGAGGCTTAAATATACGCAATTGACGTCGCTCCTTCACGCTCGCGACCTTTGCACCCATTTTCTCTGCAGCACGCTCACGGTTGAGGTGGCAGGGTCGAGATGGAATCTCCCGCTGGCATACCAGAGTCCCCGTTGGACCAGGACGACGCTGCGTATCCGTGCAAAGGCTGCGGCGAGGTACCGCGCCCCTCTCATCTTTCATACTTGTCATTTTATTTGCTGACAATGGACCTCTGTCTTGTAGATTCTCGAAGAGGGCAAGGCGTTCGAACTCGGTATGGCCACTGCTTCTGATGGTTCTCTACATTTCACTAACATTCCTCAAGCGGGCAATCGTTGGCACATCGACTGCTTCCGATGCAACACCTGCGGGACCCTCCTCGACTCCGACGCAAACCTCCTCCTTCTCGGCGACGGTTCCCTGATCTGCAACAACTGCACGTACAGCTGTAGTGCTTGTGGTAATAAGATCGAGGACTTGGCCATCCTCACAGGCGACCAAGCATTCTGCGCGAGCTGCTTCAAATGCCGGAACTGCAAGAAGAAAATCGAAAATCTACGATATGCTCGAACGTCACAAGGAATATTTTGCATGGAATGCCATGAATCGCTGATGGCAAGACGACGGAAAAAGTCTGCGAAGAATTCAAGCCGGCATAAGCAGTCAAGCAACAATAGTATGCTGCTGGACAAGTCTCTGCCATCATTACCTCCTAGTGCAGTACACCAAACCGCTCTGTCCCCCGAAGGCGAGACTCCTTCTTCAGAGGCCTATTCCGAAACGCCAACAGAACTCGCGGTCCCCACACCCCCTCCTCCACCACCGCCCCCGCCACAGAAGCATAGCTCTCGGGCAGAAGCCTCACGGATGAGGCAACGGGAAAGATCCCCAGAACAGGAACGCAAAGGTGGCTCACTATGTTTGAACCTCTCTTGCAGTCCGGAGCTGACCTTCACTAGAAGTTCTTACGTTGCCCTCGACTACCTACAAAGAAAATCGCCATTCTACCTTGTCACTGAGATCTGATGGGTCGCCCGATGGGGATGACTTCTTCATTCCGATGAAGCTCGACCCCACCCCTGCACTCGCTCCGTCCCTAATGCATAAAAACCAACCATCTGACAACCAAGGGGAGGCTATGAAGCCGCAGTTGATGGATAACAAACCTGGATCACGCGACTACTTCAACGCAAAGGCTTCGCACTCGTCTACACGCAAAACATCAAATGATCTTGAGAAGTCACATATTACTTCACGGTCAGAGTCCCGCGACAACTCTCTACCCAGCTCTCCGCATATAGCATATCAAGAGAAGGGCCGGGAACCGTCTTCTGAGATTCTTGACAACATTCGGAGGAGGAAAGAGCAAGGCATCGTGGGCGTCCCAAACGGTGCAGCAACATCCACAGGCAGTGACAAAAGCCGCGATAGTTTGGGCCGAACGCGGTCAAACCGGGACGGCGAGGTTAGCGGGGAAAAGTTCAGATTACAAGAAGTCCCACGAAGCAGGAAAAAATCGGAAGGACCGCCCCCTTCACTTGATACCTTCATCGCCGCTGGCGTCTCTCAATCAGCCCCAGCCTCTGCCACTTCGCAAGTCAAAGAGAGCCATTCCACAGTACTCCTCCCAGACGGAACCTCAAATGTGTCACCCCGTATCTCCCAAGACTCTCGGGGCTATGACAAGTCCTCCACAGACTCTCCCGTGTCTCATTATTCGCCTGTAAGTACACAATTGCAAAATCTGCCGCAACGAGGGGACTCTTTAGGTACATCAAACGGCAAACAGCAGTACACTATGAGGAAGGAACTCTCAAGCTCGAAGCTACCATCAGCATCGTTTTTAGCCGATGACGGACGCGACCATCCTTCCTCCGCACCAGCGGCGCCAACAGCCCCACAATCTCCAACCGCACTCATCAAGATGAATGGAGGAAGGACTATCTCGAAGCCGATGGAGTCGCCCACGTCAAAAACGCCTCCCCCACCCGCCCGCGCAAGGGATCGCCCTGGGGCTGGGGGAGACCTTGATGGTGATACATTCGTTTCTCCCCGGGCTCCCCCGCAACCGCCTTTGGACTACCACAAGAAAAGAAACGCATCAATCAGTACTCTCCAATCTGAGTCGACAGTAAATGGAGAGCCCCCTATATCCCCCAAACTACCTCGTTACAGCGCTGGAGGTGAATTTTCGATGGATGAGGACATGGTTCGTATTTTAGGCAATGGGGATCACCAAGATCATGCTTCATTCTTGCGTCGAGTTTCACATTCTGTCCGGCATGCACGGAGCTACAGTGACCGAGGCATACGGTTGTCCAAGGAGCAAAAATGGCCCAAATCGCCACTCAACAGTTCGACTGGAGGTGCCTTTAGTCAAGAGATCAGCAGTCCCACATCATCGTCTCCGGAGACGAGAGAGGAGCTTATCTGGTACAAGAAAGAACTCTGGAGAGAGCGCCAAAAGACGGTGGAGAGGGACCAAAAGATCGCGGAACTGGAAGCAGCACTTGATGGCAAGCACAGCATCAAACAAATGAATACAGAGTTGAAAGAGAAAAGGTCTACTATCGTCGTGTTGGACACACAGAAAGAGATCGTAGTTCGGGAGCTTGAAGTTTTGACGGAGCACATCGCTGCAGCGAAGAAGAGTGGGGAACCTTTGGATCTTGGAAGCATGAGCAACACGGTCCTCCGTGAATTTGCAGAAGCTTTGCAGAAACTGAAAGAAACATTTACGCCGCAAATTGAGGATCTCGTTCAGAAAAGAAATGACCTTATCGATGAAGTCACGAATCTCACCCAGCTAAAAGACAAGAGCTTTCAAGAATTCGAGCAGCTTTCCGCGAAGAACGCACAGCTGGCGGATCTCAATAATCAGCTAGTCCACCAAATCCAGGAATTATACAAAGCCAACGCGGTCCAACATCCCATGGAGCCAAGGGCTCCACCGAACGGTCTCGGTATCTACACACACCATCAGAAGGAGAGATCCAATGCCTCCTTAGACAGTCGAGACCTACGACCAGATAGCCAGCTGACTGGTTCCACGATTGTTCAAGAGCATGACGCTGAACCGGCGACCATCTTAACGGCACCGCAAGTGGTAAATATCCGTAAGGGACAACCGAAGAAGTTCAATTGGAAGAAAGGAGGTCAAAATGTTGCTAAGGGGGTTACAAAGGGTCTCAAAGGTGCATTTACGTCAAATGACAACTACAAGCACATGCGAGATACCCAGTATCCCGAGGGTATTCCTTACGGTGCTCTGCCACCCAACTCAGAACCTGTTACCGTCACAGGGCCAAGACCCGCACCGAACGATCCTTCTCGGCAGGGGTTTGGCTTCTTCGGCAACCCAAAAGCTAAGCCCTCGGGGTCAAAGGGAATGCCCAACGGCGCTGCGCCGGTCCCCGCTGATGGTAAGCAGTAATTCGTTACTTTTTGGTTTCCACACTGACAATGACCGCAGTCTTATTTGGTTCCGAGCTCGAACAACGAGCAGACTACGAGAAAGTGAACATTCCCGGCATCGTGACGTCATGCATCCAACAGGTCGAGCTCAGAGGTATTTATTTCCGTTTTCATCTCAGCATCCCAAAAAACCCCGCAAATCTGACTCTCCGCTCCACAGGTATGGACATCGAAGGCATCTACCGCAAATCCGGCGGCAATTCGCAAATCCAACACATCCGCGAAGGCTTCGAACGCAGCAACGAATTCGACATCTCCGACCCAGACCTCGACATCAACGCCGTCACCTCCACCCTCAAACAATACTTCCGCCGCCTCCCCACCCCGCTCATCACCTACGACGTCTACGACCGCCTGCTCGATTCAACCATCACGCCCGACCCGCCCGCCCGCATCGAAATCATGCGCGCCGCCATCAACGACACCAACATCATGCCGCCCCGCCACCGCGACACGCTCGAGTTCTTGGTCTTTCATCTCGCGAGGGTAGTGGAGCGGCAGGCGGAGAATCTCATGACGGGGTCGAATGTGGCGGTTGTTTTCGCGCCGACGATCATGCGGCCGGAGAGTTTGGCCCGCGAGATGAGTGATACGCAGGCGAAGAATTTGGCGGTGCAGTTTCTGATTGAGAATTGTCACGCTGTGTTTTTGCCCGCAGAGCTGTGAGGAGAGGCGCAGCATTGGAAAAATTGGTGCGCGGTGATACACGAGGGGTGGGGAAGCGTGCGCATTCAGCGTTCAGCGTGGTGGACTTGTCCGTCTTGACTATTTTTCTTTCTCGTTTTTCTTGTTTTGTTGGTCTGGTGGAAAGGACGACGGACGAACGGGTCACAGGCTCTCCTGCAGGCAGGGAGTCGGTCGATCCAAAAATACCCGAGCGGACCAATAAAACCCGGTGGATCGCTCTTGGTGGCGGACGCTCGTCGTGCTCGCTGGGTTTTCTTATTTTCGCAGCGCATTTAGTGGCGTTCTTTTGGGTTGCGTGGTGGGGGCTTGGATACTGGGGTTTCCCTGCCGGTGTTTTGTGATATACGGGCGGTGATTGGCTGGTTTGGACTGTATCTGTTGGTGTTGGTGGTGTTGTTGGCTCGGGATACCGGCTGGGAAAGTTTGGGGAGTACATTGTTTGTTTGGATAGGAGGGGGTGGGGAGGGGAGGGGAATGGCGGGGATTGGATGGGAGTGTGGGAGGTGGGGGGAGGGGGAAGGGGTTTGAGGGGAGTGGGGGAAGGAGTGTACTGAGTAGACTAGGCAGATGGATATGGAGCGATATATGCACTATCTTCGTCTGCTGTGAACGGAAGTTCCGCGCTGCCTGATGGATTGTGAGATCCACATCGGAAGGGTTTGGAGAGCAGGGGGTTTTCTACGGCAGAGCTTTCCTTGCACGACTCTACGGATGAATGTCCGAAGTACCCGTTGGATTTCAGCGGACCCAGGCAGTCAACACAAGGGTGCATCTGTCCTCGGGGACTTCCGTGAACTGTACACGTAATATCAAAGCACGTCTCCAAATAATTTCAAATTGTTAAGATTCTACCGAGAAGGTCAACTATTTCGACCAGATTTATGTATCTTACCAATCACAACCCCCCTCTCCCTTCCTATCTCCGAGAAACCTCACAACACAGGTTGTACCGCCCGCACCAAAAACCCCATCGCGACCTCCACCGGATCCTCCCCAACCCCCACCCCCAACGCCTCCCTAACCAGCAGCTCGAACCTACCCCTTCGCTCCAGCGGTGAGTCAAAGTCCACAAACCTCAACTCCTCCGACCTCTCCACATCCAGCATCTCTTTCAAGAGATCCCCACCTCCGCGTTCGATGATTCGCGCCAGAACATCTCCGTCCACGTGCATATAATGCGGTTTGGCCATACTGGGCTCGACATGTATCTCATGCGGACCCTGGTGCGTGAAAGGACAGACGACGGGATGCCGCATCGCCATGTTCTGGATAAAGCGCAGGAGACGCCACTCGGCCTCGTTGAGGATCTCGAATTGGTACAAGGCTCCATCAGCACTACTGCCCAGGATACTCGGGCTTGGTCCCGCGGGTCCTTGCTGACGAGGGTGTGCAGGACGTCGCCAGGGCGGGCTGACAAAGCCGCGACGCAGTTGGGTGATGGAGGCCGGGAGGACAGCTTCGAAGAGGGTGGTGAGGGAATTGGAAATAGCTCGTTTGGGCGGCTGCCATAGCCCGGCGACGGAGCAGGTTTTGTCGGACGCGAGCGTGATGCCGGTGGTGGGGAGGTGCAGGTGGCGCAGACCAGCGCGGGCGACGCCGTCGCTGTATTGCGGGACGAACTTGTCGGCTTCGAAGGTGAAGACCGAGAGGGATTCGCGGGATGTGGTGACGTAGATGAATGGGTGGGCGACGGAGATGGAGATGGCAGGGGAGCGGAGTTTGTGCGTGATGGTCTCGTCCCATCTTCGATCTGAGACGCGCAAGGTTCGTAGGACTAGGTCGTCGCCCCTGCCATAAACGAGGGAGCTGTCGCCGTATGCGGCTACTGAGAAGACGGGCTTGTCGCATCTGGAAGGGTTCTTTTCGGTCAGTCTTAGCTTGCCTGTGTTTTCGTCTCGGATGATGTTTAGGAGGAGGATACGACCTTGGGCGGTTTTGGTGGTTGGATGACCGATCATGGTGTTAACTACAATCAGGTGGTAAGACTTGCCCTCCCCTGTGGGAAACCATTCTAGAAGCCCCATGATTCGTTCCCCAGGCTTCCAAAAGGCGTCGCGGGGCGGGGGGTTCGGAATTTCACCATCGATATCGGGATCCGGTTTGACTGGGTCACTATCTGGAAAGACGAAATCGATCATCGGTCGGAACACCCTCTTACCTCTCGGCTGCTGAGGCGGTCGAGGCGGCTTGACCTCCGCCATGACGGACCCAACGATGAGCATGTTGAGTCTTTCCGAGAAGATGATTCGACTTGGAGTACCAGCAACGGGGATTCGCCGCGTTACTGCCCGAGGTGAGGCCCGTGTGTCGAGTGCTGCTATATGAAGCCATTTTCCCTCTACACAAAAAAGTGATGGAGTGGTAGGGTTTAATGCATCGGTCTTTGTACATATGCCTGCCTGTGCGATTGCCGAGATCTCGCCCTGCTGGAAAGATGGCTGTCCTTGGTCGGTCAGCCATATGCTGTGTACCGCTGCTGTAGAGTATGAAGGCATAGACGAAGGATAACTTAGTCGGCAAATATCCTGCCCACATAGCAGAAGAGCGCAAGAGTCCGTATACTTGTCTTGCATTTCTTGCATGACTCTCACAGAGGTACTACCGATAGCTGTTGTCTCACACGACGTTACTACATCGCAGTCTTTTATCGATGGGTCAGTAAAATATCACCGTCTGGATTATTCGGATGTTAACTAACCAGAGTCTTCCCAAGGTCTGATCCGGAGTATCTCCACTGATCCGTTGCGTAGCCCGCACGCTACCAACATTTCAGGAGGTTCAGCTTGCTTCTTGTGGTTCTCGGATAACACTGCTATGGAATCGCAAATCGCGAAATGACCACTGAATTTGTACTCGATTGTGGGAGTGGATTCCGAGCCGATGGGTGAGCGGAAAATCTGCAAGGTCCCCTCGAGAGTGCCAACAAAAGCAAGGTACTGCTCGCGGACCAATCGCAAAGAGACAGAAGCTGGTTCTGAAGGCAGTAAAATGTGTTCCCCATGTTCTTCAAACCTGATGTGCTCCCCGGTTGTAGAGAATCTTCCAAAATGGAGGTAGATGTCTTCTCCGTGACGCGAGGCTATTAGTATCACTGCATTGCTCCTGCAGATATCCGCAGCCACAACGGGCTCCTCCCTAAACTGCCGAGACCATCGGTGTTTCGTGTCATTGAGTGAGGTGATATGAACCGACGAAGCAGTAATTTGTATAATGAAGTCTGCCGTAGTAACAGCTGCAGCAATGGTCCTAACACCAGAGCGGAGGCCCATTCTCTCCTCTTCAATGAGCTCGATTTCAGACTCGGGATCTGTCAAGTTGGAGGAAATGTAAAGTAGCGATGTTGCTGCAGAGTAGGAGAGAAGGAGAAATGTACCGAGTGAGAGGTTAGGTAGAGCCCACAAATCTAAGACTCCGTCCTCAATCTCAAACTTTGTACCTATGCGAGCCTCGACACCATAGCGCAATTCCGACACAGCTCCATGCTTCGAACCTCGACCACTACAGGCAAAAAGGCGTTCCCGACGCGTTATTACCTCTTTGCTGGGAGGAAGTTGTCGCTGTGTTCCGCACGCTGAAGAGGAAACACGAGCTGTAACGAAGTCAATGGTTGGAGCCCAGTTGTGAATTGTTTGTGTGATTTTGGGCAATCCACCGTGAAAAGTTGGAACAGTGAAGAGACCTCCATTGCTCATATCACCGCCACACACCAAGAAATCATCGCGACAAGGCCCTAGATCAAGAGTTGCGAACGCGGTATCAACATTGCACCCAAGTAAGCCGGGATACATCTGACTATCAACCATTACATTACCAACTTCGCCTGCATCGTTAATCTCCAGCCAGCGCACTACTCCATCTTCTCGGCATAAGTAGATGTCGTTGTTTATCGAAGCGTACTGGTCGTGCCTCACGGGCTTAGCCCAGTTCGTCCAGAGAGGCAGTCTCCTAGAACTGCCTGGGTCTTGTGGGGGTTGGTACTGTTCGAGAGCGAGCCAGTTTCGCGTCGCAGGTCCTGTGAGAATACCTTTATAGATAGACATAACTTTCTCACAAACAAGCATGAATCCACTTGATATGGTGAAAGGTATCAAGAGAAGTGGGTGGCTGTCTCCATGGTGTAGTGGCTGCCCGCCGCCCTTTTGCTCAGCATGGCGCAGTTTCGTCGAACAATCCCATTCGTAACGGAGAAGTCGGGTTTCTTGATTCCGCGAAACGACAAGCAGTAGGATAACATGATTGTCTTCTCCGTGTGGAGGATGTAAAAACTCCATCTTCAAGATTGTTCCTTCTATGAAGAAGTGTCTCTCCTTTTGGGATAAAGGTTAGCATTCCCCATTATCATTGGAACGCTGACCGTCCCAAATCCTGGGACAACTCACCTCCCGAACAGGCATAAATTTCCCATTGGAAAACCCCCCGTTCGAACTTAGTTCCGCTTGTAGCTGATCCACTGTCTTTAAAGCGTACAAGCAGAACGCTCCTTCGCACGCAGCAACCGCTAGGGCTCGTGATCTGTCACGGATTAGGTCTTGGACATTCCATACTTCACACCGAGTGATACTTACTTCGGATCAACTGCCATGTGCTTCCCGAGCTGCTCTGGATATGATCTTTGGCCTGGCAGCGCTCGCTGACCGGTGATGTATTGGATCTTATCGTCTCCTTCTTCGAAGGCATAGAGAAAGACAAGCACTTGTGACTCCAGAGCCAGTACGAGTATCTGAGGTGGAACTTGTGGGGAGCTATCTTCATCTAAGTCCATGCCTTCTGGTTCTGTCAATCTGACAATAGCGTCGTCATCGACAAGCACTGGTAGTTTTACAGGTGTTCCAAATACCCGCACACAACGAATTGTGGAGCCAAAGTCTGATTTGACAGTCACGTCTTCCAGATGACTATCACTAAGTAGTGTTTTGATCTCAACGAAGTCATGCCCTATGAAAAGCACATCATTCTTGTCCTTGTGTCGGATACGTGCTTGGAGAATCCAATTGACCACTGGACTCCTCAACAATGTCCGTGTCAGGATCCCCGCCGTAGTGGGTGCCCTCGTTACCTCACTAGGCGAAGACGGACCTTGAGCGTTGGTCTCCTCCCGGTTTTGAGCTAAGATTTGATGGATATCCATAGTCCTAGTAGTCCATTGGCCGCCCACGAGCACCCTAGTTTCCACAGTCATGCCGGACTTGGCCTTGCCTGGCTGATTTGGTACCTCAAACAACTCAAATGCTTGCGAGGTGCAAAACGGCTCCTCGTAAAATCCAACCTTGGTGTCTCTCCTCCAGGAAAATCGCTGGAGCTCAGAAACAGTGTTCTGGTTCCCGCGTCTGCAAGTCGGATACTGGAGGCAGATTATATCATTCGTGAGAGTCACAAAGCTTTAGATTCGAGATGAGAACATAGTGGCAAAACTGGACAGACCAAACCAAGGAGGCAGTTCAGCGTCCTGCTTGAACCCCATACGAGAGGTTTGGTAGAGATGAATGCTGCACACTGCAATTGTGACAGAGGAATGACAAGATTGAACCGACGTCATGCACAGACACCTCGTCTGAAGGCCTCAATTTTGCAATGCACGGGATTAATCGGGTTATCAGGAAGCGGAGCACGACAACACCCCTTGAATGATCTGGAACTGGCTTTGATTCGTAGGTGTCTAAGTACATCCACGAATGGCCAATGGTCCTCCAGCTCGTCTCCCTTAACTGCCAATAAGCGACGGGAGATGGTATGTATGAGACAGCGCCGCGGCCTATTGTACGCTTGTCCTTTCTGGCGGAGGGTTTTGGAACCTGACGAGCCTGCAGCTTCCCCTCAAACCTAATCAATTATTTGCACAATGGTAGCGGCAGATAGGCGGTCAAAGGGAAGTATCAGAGGAGTAAGGCACTGTCGAGGTTTGATAGAAGTCTTATATCGAGGAATAGAACCAATGTCTGTTCGGCATCTTGCCAGGAGTTTCGACTGGATATTTGGCACTGAATATGGGATTGAGATCAAGGTTGATTTAGGAACCCAGATAAGGATAGGGAGGGAGATGGAGCTTGAGTTTGGGGCTTCAAAGCGCCTGCCATCTGGAACTTGACCCAAACACTGAGCCGTCCCTCCTGCAGCATCTACATTACCTTACTTTACCTTACCATTTAGGCAGCGAGGATGTTGTCGACGGCACGGCAATGTGCATTACTCCGTCCAGTAATTTAATTACACTGCGACTACTCATGTGCTATGGCCAGTAAGCGAGTCCTTGATCGATCCGCAAGCAACACCACCGACAGGGAGGCCATCCATCTCAGGCCATGAGGGACGACGACGACGATAAGCCGGCCGATGCACAGAAGATCGTCCCTAAGGACGGGATCGCCGCCGGTGCAGATGATGGGCTTTCAGCGGCACGGATAGCAAAGCCATTCGCTCACTGGCAAGGAAGGCTTCTTACACAGGAGGAGTGCAGCAAAGTTGTCGAGATAGTGGCAGCCTGTGAAGACACTCGTGACGTGAGGCTCTTGGTCACATATGCAACTTCCCCACATGGGCTCGTCGACGACCAAGTACGTCGAATAGCGTGTATGTCACCTCGCAATCTACTGATGCACTTTGAGGTCATACTAATGTACTAAGGGCCGATACTGCTGGGATACGATGCATCGAAGTCGGCTATCTCGCCACAACCCTGGCGTGAGCTACCACGGCACCGGGACGAAGATCAAGTCAAGCTTGATGTTAACAGATCTTTCATCTACTACCCGAACAGTAAGTAGCCCACGTGTCTTGCGCATTATAGGCCGCTTTGTCAACGTGGTACAGACGAATCCGATAAGCAGCTCGACCGCCGGAAAGAGGAGCTCTCCAACGTGATCACGGAAACCCTCCGGCGGCATCCAATGCTATGCTACTTCCAAGGATTTCACGACATTGCACAAGTCTTCTTACTTGTTCTAGGAGTTGAAAACGCTGCAGATGCTGTTGCTTATTTGTCCTTGTTGCGGATCCGTGATTTCATGTTACCGTCACTAGTCCCTTCTCTTGCACATCTCCGACTTTTGCCTGCAATTCTATACTCTACTGACCCCGAGCTGTGTCAACATCTGTCACAAACCCAACCTTTCTTTGCTTTAGCAGCGACGCTCACACTTTACGCCCACGACATCCAGGAGTATGGAGACATTGCCCGACTATTCGACTTCCTTCTTGCCCAAGAAGCAGTGGTCTCCGTTTACCTGTTCGCAGTCATAATACTCTCACGAAGGGAGGAGCTATTCGAGATACCTGCAGACGAGCCTGAGATGCTCCACTCCGTTCTGTCTAAGCTACCGAAGCCTCTGGACCTTGAAGCTCTCATATCCAAGACCATGGATTTGTTTTCTGCACACCCTCCTCAAACTTTGCCTTTCAGAGCCTGGGGAAAGGTCTCGATGTACAGCGTACTGAAGACCACCCGGGGATCTACAAAGAAGCAAACTCTACAGGATGGCGAAGAGCTTTTCGAGATGCAGGCTTTAGAGTTGCGGAGGGCGGAGCTAACCCAGCATGCTTGGAATAAATTGTGGAAATACAGGCGTCCAGCTGGTAGCGTATTTTTGGCAGTGTTTATAGGCATTGTATCCTTCTGGCTCAGGAGAAGCGGAACGGACGGTATTCTCGGATCTGGGGTGCGGAGGATATTGGAGCTGTTCCGAATGATCAGAGTGCGCTAAACAGCATTGACTAAACCATGAAGTCCCTCATAGCCAACTATCTACTTCTTTTTGAATATACTCGACTTAAACTCTTTTTGCGTATCAGACTGTAAGGCCGACAGAGCAGCCCTATCAGGAGAAATATCTAGCCGATCGCGCTAGCCGTAATGGTAACGCATACGAAGCGCGGAAAAGACACCTCAAGCCTACAGCAGCCCACTCTCCCACCAAGCCGCAAATATGGCAAATCGCGGCTACGATGTAGTCGTCGACGTAGACGCAGAGGTAACACCGCCAGCACCAATGACTAATGCTCCGTCCACTCACACAGACACGCAGGGCGACCTCGGCCACACCGACCTCCACGAAGACCTCGAATTCCACTCCTCCAGTAACATCCCCCCTTATCACCACCCCACAATCCCCTATTAACATCACCCGTCCCAGCCTTCGACGACACCCCCCATCCCCGATCCAAAAACCCTCCCTCCGCCCTCCCCTTCCCCGTCACAACCTCGTCCTCCAACAACCAAGGCTCCTCAAAACGCTACCTCTGGACCCTCTCCTTCTACGCGCAATTCTTCGACGTCGACACAGCCGAAGTGCTCCGCCGCTGCCAAAACGCCCTCTACCCGCGCTCCAACTTCCTCGACATCCTCGACGGCAACCCAGACCTGTACGGCCCGTTCTGGATCGCGACGACCGTTGTCGTGATCCTGTTTCTCACAGGGACGATCAATTTGTATCTGGCCAGGCGGAACGAGAAGCATTTCGAGTACGATTTCGGGCTTTTGTCGGGCGCGGCGGGGCTGGTTTATGGGTATACGGGCGTTATACCGGTGGCGCTGTGGGGTGTTTTGAGGTGGTTTGGGAGTGAGGGCGCGAGTCTGCTGGAGTGTTGGGCGTTGTATGGGTACGCGAATTTGATATGGATACCTGTGGCGCTGATTAGCTGGAGTCCGGTGACGGTGCTGAATTGGGTGTTTGTTGGGGTGGGGTTGGCGGTGAGCGGGCTTTTCTTGGTCAGGAATCTGTGGCCGGTGGTTAGTGCGACGGATGCGAAGACGAGCAAGATACTATTGGTGCTGGTTATTGGCTTGCATGCTGGGTTGGCGCTGGCAATCAAGATTCTCTTCTTTGCGTGAGTTACCCTGTCGCGGTGTGCTGGGTAAGGCGAGGCTAATAAAGAGATAGGCAAGGAAGTCCAGCGGCGAAGAAGGTTACGGAAGGGGATGGTGACGGTAAGATGATTAGGTCGCTATTCGGGCTGTGAGGGCTAGAAGACTTTCTGCAATAATTTCTTTCATTGGCGAGGGGGCTCTGCGGGTCTGGTGAAGAGAGTGTGTACGATCAATACCAATATAGATACCCATCCATGGCAGAGACGGTCAAAGAGTTTTCCGATCAGATAGTGTATTTCTCACTAGACAGACCAAGGTGGAAAGCCATTCATTTCAGCCTGCAGCCATAACAAAAGCTCCCCGTCTCCTCGAACTTGATAAATGCACCATCTCCGCCCCATCCCTCCACAGGCAACTCCGAGCACACATCTACTTTAGCTTCTTCTTCGGCCTCAACTGGTTGCTGTGTCCACACTTCTTCTTCCTGCAGTTGGTAGCCCTCGGTGGCAGACGTGCCTATCCACGCACAAAGATTAGCCAGTGATCGTTATACCCAGATATGCACGTAGTAGGGGTAGTAGGCGGTAGACGTACGTAGCATTTGCGGCAGACCATCTTGTCGCAGTTGTACTTGCTCGCCAACGCCTTAAGCGATGGCTCGATGATACCACCACGGAGACGGAGGACAAGGTGGAGGGTGGATTCCTATCGGTCCAGCAAGTCAGCCTCTTCGACCCTCTCAAACCCAGCAACACCCGTTTTATATCTAGTAACACCCATTTCATATCTTCCGCGGAATCCAAGCTTCTGACCCACCTTCTGGATGTTGTAGTCGGAAAGTGTACGGCCATCCTCCAACTGCTTGCCCGCAAAGATCAATCGCTGCTGGTCCGGTGGGATGCCTTCCTTGTCCTGGATTTTGGATTTGACATTGTCGATTGTGTCGCTCGATTCGACCTCGAGGGTGATGGTCTTACCCGTGAGGGTCTTGACGAAGCTGTTAGATTCATGTCAGGTTGAACGTTCTGTTTTAATACGGCCATGGCTGTGAGGGTTAAGAGAGCCTTACATTTGCACTGAAATCACAACGGATATGTTAGCTGCGTCTCTTGAGGGTTACTAATGTATCTTATAGAGGTAAACTCACTCTTTCCGGTGTTGCGATGCGCTGTCGTTGATGGTCTGTTGTCGTCACGATCTGGTCCCTCACAAAATTTGAGCATGTCGCTTCGCCTCGGTGGGCGGCAACTTTAGCGGCCCTAGCCCTTAGCGAGTTTTTCTCCTTCTACGAGGCTCCTCAGGCGCGGCTTTGAAGATGCAATTTCATATACTCGACAGTCCATTTAATTGCGCTGGCAAGCGGTCAGTTTTCTTATTTCTTCCTAGGAGCACACGTTATATGCAAGTCTTGTTATCACATCTACAGGCTGGAGGTCGCTTCAGTCATGCAGCAGCCGTGAGACTCTGTGAAAGCTATGGCTAGATAAACAATACGCTCCGTTGAAGTAATCCAAGAATGAGTTCGACATCTCAGCAATAGAATAACTATCCTTGAGGTTGAGCTTTGCACATTGCGAGGCTCGGATCGTACTCTTCCGAGCCATCACTTTCCATTGTTACTACTGACAGTAGACTATTGTGACTATGTGTCTATTTGCGCGACAAATAAGGTAGGCCTGGGGCTCAGCCGCGCGCCTCCTTCGCCAATGTACCATACAATGCCACGAGTGCCTGCCTTACGTATCCATGCCAAGATAAGCCGGTGGCGGTCGACACAACTTGATTCTGGATCTCTTGGAACAAGGCTGACATCCGGGATCTACGCATCTCAATACAAAGAGCTTTCATTCCTTTCTCTCACGCACAGCACTACTCATCAGGTCGTTTTCTCACCATGCCTGCGCCCTTGGCAAAAGGTCAGCCGTCAAGATCCTAAAATGCCCCACTAAAGTCCACAGCACCATATGCAAGCTCCCGTCGCCGTTTCGTCACTACGATTCTAATATGAAGGACTATGTACTGCAGCCCGCTGACGTAAACAGGACTCATCATCTCCCTAAGCGTTCTCTTTGCCGCTGGTATAGCCGTCTACGAGAACCCTCAAGTCCGTCTATGGGTCGATTCATCACGTCGCAAAATTGCTCTAGCCCTCCACAGCCTCGGCGATGAGATCCACCCACCCAGTCAGCCGAGGGCAGATGATGCTTCCACCCGTGAAGACGGTAGTGCTGAAGCTGCAGAGCGGAGACGGAAGGCTAGAGAGGAGATTTTGGAGCGGGGTAGAGTGATGGAGGAGCGGAGGCAGAAGAAGCAGCATGCAAAGAGTTCGAGTTTTGACGATCTGGTGGATAGGGATGGGAGTTTGAAGAGCAGAGATGTTGAAGCGAGGACGACAGCAGCAGAGCCGGTTACTGGTGAGGAGGGGCTGCGAAGACGAAATGATGAGGTCAAGGGCGCTGCGTTAGGTGCCGCCTTTGCGAACCCTTTCGCCGACGAAATGCACACTCCCTTTGTTCACGAGGAACCTCCAGAGCAGACACCGGCCTCTGACAACCCGACATCCCGCGAAAGCAGTGCAACTCTTTCTGCAGTCTCGCCACCAGCGCCACAGCTCCCACAGCGACGTGCGCTCATCGATACGGAAGAACTGTCCAACCACCCATCCGACCAACTTGTCGATCTGACGCCTACTGCTTCAACTTCCAGCCATACCCTGTCCGAAGCCCCCGAGCACCCTTCAGAGCATCAGCCCTTGGATTACTGGTCCGTGAACGAATGGGCGGAGCGCACCAACTCGTCATTTTACTCGCCTCCTCCCGAACGAGCACAGGAGAACGAGGAAACAGGTGGTACTCAAGATGGGATTAGCACGCAGGCTTCTGATGCAGGAAGTGAGGACGACATAGGTGAATTCAGTCACGATGGCAGTGACAGCGATCTAGATGTCCTGAGCGAGGCTGGGGAAGGAGCCAGTACACCGGGCAGTTGGACGGAGGTGGGTAGTTCAGTTAGTGGCGGAGATTGAGTAGGGGAATGTTTCAGATGGATAGCGAGGCGTTCTGATGATTCAAGCATGTCAGGGTTAGGGGAGGACGGATTCGCTTCAGAGGTTGGCGCTGCTTGGTCATGCGATGCATAGTTTCCGGTTGTTGTGGAGGGATAATAGGGCGCGATATGTCGTCTGCATTGATTGATCTTTTGTGGTGCTATCTCTGAGGAATACTCAAACAGCTTTCCTTACATGGCTTTCAGGCGTTGACATCTACAGTCTATTGAAGAAGCTGTTGCAACTACAGGGAGCCACTGATGAGGGAGGAGATGATTCGTGAGCAACGCTACTGGCCCACTTCAAGAGGAAGTCGAGGAATGAGGCGACACAAAAACTGAACATAGGAAATGCCAAGGTTTCTTTCAGTTTCCCGGAACGGGACGCATCATTTGGAAAAGAGTTGGCAGGTATTGGTTCGTCCTGTTGATATAGCCAACGCAAATAGCAGAGGCAACAAACAGGCACGAGACATGAGACACCAGATGAGATATCCAATTCTCGACTTTACCAATTGACCTCAGCATCGAACCAAACAAAAGGTATCAACCCCATTACCAACCCGCGACCGCCGCGCAGCTCAGCCCTCCACCCAACAAAACGCCACTCCTCACACCAGCCCCAACCGCTCCGCCACCCCATACGCCCCCGGCACGAAACAAAACAACATCCCCCTCGCCATATCAAACGGCAACACCCACTCCATCCCCTCCGCCCTCTTCGGATTTACACTCACCCCCCTCCCCCTCCACTCATCCCTCCCAACCCCCTCCGCAATCTCCACCATCCCCGCCGCTAAATCCGCATAACTCAAAAACTGCCGCTCCCGCTCCGCACTAACCTCGAACCCCCCGGCCTCCCCCTCCACCAGTCCCCCGGGCTGCACAAACACCACGTCCTGCCAACTAGAGTGCAGACGCAGGTAGCGCTCCGCGTGCTCCAGGTCGGAGTAGATGTGCGAGAAGCAGTGGCGCACTGTCCACACTACCGCGCGGGGGAGATGCGCCACTAGTGTTGGGTTGACCATCGATGCGCTGAGGACCAGCACACGGGGGAGGGTTGTGGTGGGGTCTTGGGCGCGCAGGTGGCAGAAGGCGGCGACGAGGGCGTGGGCGGTGTCTTGGGCGATGCGGAGGCCGGGGATGTTTTCGTTGGTGGCGACGGTGAATTTGAAATTTTGAGCCCCTGGCTGGATCAAACTGACTGCAAGCAAAGAATCTTGCCAGGTAGAGACTGTGGAATCTGACAAGACGTTTAAACAGCTGTTCCGCGCCCTCCGTAGTCATTCCTAATAGGCTCGTAAGCCTTTTGCAGAATTCCAAATTTCAGGGGTAAATCGTCGCCGCAAAAATTGAAGTGGCTGACAATGATCATGCTCAAGGCTTATGAGCTTCATACTTTGATGGAATGCTAATATGACCTCTCCGCTGCTGCTACACCAGTCCGCAGTTCTCCGCTTGCGCCGTTGAAAGGTATGGAATTTAGGGGTAGCCCGCTGCCAAATATTAAAATGACTGGCGGCGGCCATGCTCAAGGCTTATGAGCTTCATACTGTGGAGGAATGCTATTACGGCCTCTCCGAAGTCGCAGTGACATTCTGACAATCTCAGAGTGACTCCGCTGAGAGTTGCGGATTTCAGGGGTAAGCCGCCGGCGTGGATGAAAAAGACGGCCAACAATGCAATTTGAAACTACAGACCTACGGAATCTGGCGGAATGCTTAGGAGCGGTCAGTAAGCTCTCCGTGAGATTCCTAACATCATTGGCTTTAAGCTCATGGTTTTGGAATTCTCTCACCCCCCCGCGGGTGGAGGGAGTCAACAACGCAGTTTGAAACTAGACACCTGCGGAATCTAGCGGAACATTTAGGAGCGGTCAGTAAGCTCTCCGCGAGATTCCTAACATCATTGACTTTAAGCTCCTCATTTTGGAATTTCCCACCCCCCCTCACGTAGATGAGCAGCCAACAACGCAACTTGAAACTACAGACCTACGGAATCTAGCGGAATGTTTAGGAGCCCTTGTTATACTCTCCGCGTGATTCCTAACATAATTGGCTTTAAGCTCATGATTTTGAGATTTCTCACCCCCCCCTTGATGGAGGGACAGCCAACAACGCAACTTGAGACTACAGAGCTGCGGAATTTGGCGGAATGTTTAGGAGCCCTTGTTATACTCTCCGCGTGATTCCTAACATAATTGGCTTTAAGCTCATGGATTTGAAATTTCTCACCCCCCCCCGGGCGTTGTGGAGGGAAAAGACAGCCAACAACACAACTTGAGACTACAGACCTACGGAATCTGACGGAATGTTTAGGAGCCCTTGTAAAGCTCTCCGTGAGATTCCTAACAAAATTGGCTTTGAGCTCACGGTTTTGAAATTTCTCAACCCCCCCGGCGTAGTGGATGAAAAAGACGGTCAACAATGCAATTTGAAGCTACAGACCTACGGAATCTGGCGGAATGCTTAGGAGCAGTCACTAAGCTCTCCGTGAGATTCCTAACGTCATTGGCTTTAAGCTCACGTTTTCAGAATTTCTGCCGCCGGCGTGGATGAAAAAGACGGCCAACCACGCAATTTGAAGCTACAGACCTACGGAATCTGGCGGAATGCTTAGGAGCAGTCACTAAGCTCTCCACAAGATTCCTAACATCATTGGCTTTAAGCCCACGTTTTCAGAATTTCTGCCGCCGGCGTGGATGAAAAAGACGGCCAACCACGCAATTTGAAGCTACAGACCTACGGAATCCGGCGGAATGCTTAGGAGCGGTCAGTAAGCTCTTCGCGTGATTCCTAATACCATTGGCTTTAAGCTCACAATTTTGGGCTCACCCCCCCCGCTTGGATGGACAGCCAACAACGCAGTTTGAAACTAGACACCTACGGAATCTAGCAGAATGTTTAGGAGTCATTGTAAAGCTCTCCGCGTGATTCCTAACATCATTGGCTTTAAGCCCAAGGTTTCAAAGTTTCCCGCACCGGAGCGGAGGGAAAACACCGCCAATCAGCCAACTTGAAACTACGCACCTGCGGAATCTAGCGGAACATTTAGGAGCCGTCATTGTGCTCTCCGCGTGATTCCTAACTTCATTGGCTTAAAGCTCACGGTTTTCAAATTTCTCACCCCCCCCCGAGCGGAGGGAAAACACCGTCAATCAGCCAACTTGAAACTACGCACCTGCGGAATCCGGCGGAATGTTTAGGATTCATTGTTAAGCTCTCCGCGTAATTCCTAACATCCCTAACGTCATTGGCTTTACGCCACGATTTTGAAATTTCCCACCCCCGCGCGGAGGGAAAACACTGCCAACAAGGCAACTTGAGACTAAAGACCTGCGGAATGGTACGGAATGCTTGTTCTACGACTCCGATCTCTCTGTAATGTGCTGAAGGCCGCGAGACCCGTTTTCACAATCTACCCTACCAGGAAAAAGGGGGTTTCTCCGCCGAGGGGTTTTATTTCCACGGGCGGGACTACTAGCACTTTCAACACTGCGGAATGCTGCGGAGAGCTTGTTCTACGACTCCGATCTCTCCTTGATGTGCTGAAGGCAGCGAAACCCGTTTTGAGTATTATCTGGCAAAATGAGGTTTTGTGCCAAGCTCCCTCTGCAGCCGCCCATATATTTCAAAGTACAAGTACAAGACCATGCCCAATTGTTTGTGATAGCCTTGTCGCAGGTTATCTTCGGTGACTACTGTCAACCAGATTGGTCTTGCTGATCCGCCGCGCTGTCGCCGTTCTCGCTCACTCTGACATTCCGGCCACGCTATCGCCTCTCTTCCAGTACGCTGAAGCAACTGTTGATACCAGCATATGACTTGGGGAATCCGAGCTTCGACTCGTTGTCGGAAGGCAACACGACCACTCACCTCAATATAACAGCAGAATTGTGCACTGGGTACGCGCATCAGAAAAACTTTCATGGAGCGGAAACATGGACGATAGCTGTTAGGATTCGCTTTGACAACACTAGAGTCACGGATGCTATTGCAGGGAAACTAGTGGAGATTTACCAACTGGAGAACTCCACCTCCTCTCACGACGACTTAGCGCAGCGTTGTAGATAGAGAAATTCCATTTCCGCTAAAACCCTGATTTGTGCCTACGGCAATGGTATCGTCGCTACCGTACGCCATGACAATAGAAGTGTCGCTTTTAGCCACAGTAAAACCAGCACATCCCTTCGCTCTGCCATCAATTAAGCCACCCTTTCGCCTTCGTTCCGACCGACATAGAACAAGCCATCATTCCACAGCGACAGATCCACCCATCAAGACGCGGAACCACCCCCAGCACCTAAACCAACGCCAGCCCCGCCAACTGCGCCGACAACACCCCCTTATCATACTTAACATACTTCCCCTTCCCCTTATCGATGTCATGATACCGATCCCAAAACCGCCCATAAAGCGGCTCAATCATCGCCCCCACCTCCCTCGACAACTGACTCCTCACCTCCCGCTCCATAGCCAGCGTCTTATGCCTCGCGCTCAGCTCCTCGAAAATAGTATTGAAAGTCTTGAACTTCTCCTTAATCGCGTCTTTCTCCTTACCGCCCAAGCCTTTAATCACCGCCGCCGAATCGATCATGCCTTGACTGCCCGACGGCGGACGCGCCCCACGACTGGTATACTGCACGTCGAGAAGGGCGGAGCAGGCTTCTTTCCACGAGTCGAGGTAGGCGGAATTGCCCTTTTTGCGCCAGATGTCCCATTTGGGGGGAGAAGGGGAGACGGACAAGACGGAGGTGAGGTCGGAAGAGTGGACCATGCGGTTGATGACGGCGACGTTGTTGGCGAGGAAGACGCCCAGGATGGACTTGCTCTTGAGGAGGACACGGGCTTTGGAGTCGAGGCTCTGGAGTAGGGTTTCGATGGTGTCGCTGACGTAGTGGGCTAGGAGTTGGGGTCCGTCTGCACCGACGTCGAAGGACTGGCCTGAAGATATGGAGATAGAGGAGGAGGTTGCGGCGCTGGCGGAGAACCAATTACCGTCGCCAAGGGCGGTCATGAGGGAAGAGAGAGGTTGTGGGTAGAGAATCATGGTTTGGAGACGAGTCATGATTGCGGTCGTCAGTGGGATGGCAGCGCCGTCAACCGGGAGTACCTGCATATTCTGGATGCGCTTTCGAACATCTTCGAGGAGCTCGACAAGTGAGAATTTGGCGGTCTCGCGAATTGGCTTTAGTGCGTCTGCTAGAGCTAGCTTCAGTCCTCCAGTCTTATCTTCAAGTCGGAACGAAAGAGGGGTGACGATATCGATGATCTCGTATGCGAGGAAGCAATCTGTCGTAATGTTCGACTTGATGTGCAGGTTGAGGTCTATAAGGGTCTTCTCGAATTCGGCTAGAGGCTGGTAGTGAGTGAGCTTGAAAACAACGGCCCAATTCACAGGCGAGAACACAGCCGTAATATTTTGGTATTCCGCCAGAAACATTTGCTCTAAGCCAGTAGCATAGGTGCCGATGCCGTTCGTGTTTTGACGATAGTTCTCATCGGGACTCTTTTTCCTAGCGGTGCTGATCGATGCTGTGGCCAAATTGTGTAGGCTATTAGTGATATATGGACCACGCAATGCTGCGTACATTCGGATCGTGACAGAATCGCGGTCAGTGGATTCGCCGCGGGAAGCAGACCAGGAGAGGCTCGATTCTATCAACCTTAATATAGCAAGCTTGTCTTCTGGTAGGGTAGGAAACGGGAGCTCTATCACATAGTAAGCTACGCTCGTAAAGCGAACCAGAGTGAGAACATACGCTTTGTGATATAGTGCAGTGGCTCCACGGGTTGCAGAGCTTCGTTCAAGATGGACTGGAAAACCGTTTGCAGTTGGCTTTTCCCATGTGAGAGTAAGTTTCTAAGGTCGCCCACGGTCTGCTGGTTGACACGTAGGTTTGTAGCATTCATGTTCGCAAGAGCCTGGTCAGTTCGTTTGAGCGAAGCAATGTACTCTTGCAACCCGACGTTATCCGGTCTGCGCAGGTCGTGTCAGCCGTGATCTGAGACTCAAGTGATGACGAGATAAAGCTTACCCTGCGTGTATGATCTTTTCCTCTCGTGCCTTCCCCTCCAGAGGCTTCTGCAATGTTTCGATCGCAGAGGAGACCCGATCGATATCTAAAGATGAATCAACGCAGATCTCAGCCCAAAATGAAGGAAGGGCAGTACTTTGAATGACAGTCTGTGACGACTGTGTGTTGTTGTGTACTGGGCCAATGGCCTCCTTGACTACGCGCCCATTGGTCTCCAGTCTGGTCAGCGAGCCTTGCATCTTCTTCGTTAAAGTCTTGAGCTTGTCCAGATTGGCGTAGAGTACCTCAACCTCGGCGCTCTCTTCGGCGTGAGCTACGTTGCGTGGGCCGACCATTGTGAGATCGTTGTCGCTCTCGCCGTCGTTGCTGGTCTTGTGCTCGTCTTCGATGGCGTGTTCGTCGTCGAAGGGGTTTGCCTCACTCGGCTCTTGATTGCCGACGATCTCGTGGTCGTCGCTGAAGGGGTTCTCGTCCCCACCGGCAAGAGAATCTACGTCGCGTTCGCTTTGCGACAAGTCCAGGGAAGATGGCTCGGACAGCCCATCGTCACTGTCCTCGAATGGGTGTGCGGGACTCGCATTCGGCGAGAGATACGCTCTGGTCGATGCTGGGCTATAGTCAGTAATTTTACCTTTCTGTATATATATCGTTCTTGTCCAAGCTTGAGACAACAGATGAACTTACAGGCGACGCTTCCTGACCGGAAGAACATTATTCCGTGATCGACACTAGGATATGGAAGCCTGTACGACTTGCCGAGATCAAAGCCAATGGGCGCTGCTCGGTTAGTGCTGGCGTCAATTAGCGGCCGCTGCCGAACTCTAATTTCCAGGTTTCGTCGTGTGCCTGGTGCAAATTCCGTCATGGTAAAGATAGCACCCTCGCAAATTACCATGTTTCATCGCATTTCCTACTCGATGTACTGCCCTTCGAGGGCCTGTACAGTTGCTTACTATGGCTTCTCACCTCCTCGTTAAGAAAACTATTAATCGATCAGCGCTTCTCCTTCTCGGATCTTCTTTAGCTTATAGTGTTCATCGCAAGACAGGCCGACTACGCACAGAGAGCACCTCAGACGTCCATTGGCCACACACTCGGCCCATCGTCGCGTTACAGAAGCAACATGGCGATACTCAGCAGCTTCCGGGTGAATTGGATGGCGAAGAAATGGCTTCGTCACAGTCAGAACCCTCGACTGAAATCGGGTCAGAAGATGAAACTAGCAGTGACGATGATAGCACTTCCTGGGCGTCCTTCACCTCCAAATTCTCAAGCACACGGGACTCGATATCTGCCATAGAGTGGTCTTCTATTGGCGACACCATTACTAACTATATAATCCCCGATTGGGCCAAAGCCCTCCCTGGGTACATTACAAAGCTACAGCGCGAACTGGACATGGCTCCCGGCTCACTAGCGGACGAGATCTGGCAAGAAGCGCATGACCCTGACATTCACCCTGAGATAAGCAGAGAAGCAAGAGTGAGGATCGGAAAGGAAATATGCAATGAGGAGAAAGCGTTTAGGAAGCGCAGGAAAGAATACACTGCGAAAGCGCTCGCACGTTACTTGGGCGTCCCAGAAGAGGAAGTCGACCCTGAAGATGTACCTACGATAGCAATGTGTGGATCTGGTGGTGGTCTGCGGGCATTGGTGGCTGGCGCTGGATCATATCTAAGTGCGCAGGACGCAGGCTTATTCGACTGCGTAATGTACACATCGGGTGTAAGCGGTAGTTGCTGGCTTCAGACCTTGTACAACTCTAGCTTAGGAGGTGGGAGATATGACACGCTGGTGGAACATCTCAAGAAGAGGATTGGAGTCCATATCGCATTTCCGCCTACAGCGTTGGGCCTGCTCACCACGGCACCTACGAATAAGTTCCTGCTTTCTGGCTTCGTGGAAAAGCTTAAAGGAGACCCCTCTGCAGGTTTTAATTTCAACCTAGTCGATCTTTATGGAATTCTTCTGGCGTCAAGGCTACTTGTGCCTCGAGGAGAGCTAGGGGTTGATGATCGCGATCTCAAGTTATCTAACCAACGAGCCTATGTTGACCATGGTGCCAATCCGATGCCTCTATACACTGCGGTCAGACATGAGATTCCCGTTGAAGAGAAGAAGACCAAAGGGGAGAAAATCGAAGGCAGGGCATCTGAAGAAACCAAAGAGAAAGCAAAGCAAGAAGCCTGGTTCCAATGGTTTGAGTTTTCCCCATATGAGTTTTGGTGCGAAGAGCTAGAAGCTGGCATCCCCACCTGGAGTATTGGCCGACGATTTCACAAAGGCTGTAATGTTCCTCCACGAGAAGATGGGTTCGGGCTGCCTGAATTGCGTGTGCCGTTCTTGATGGGTATCTGGGGCTCTGCATTCTGCGCCACACTGTCGCATTACTACAAGGAGATTCGTCCAGTGGTCAAAGGCCTAACTGGTTTCGGTGGCTTGGACGGACTCATTGAAGAAAGGAACGACGATTTGATCAAAGTCCATCCAATCGACCCGGCCTATATCCCCAACTACGTCCTTGGACTAGAAGACCAACTCCCATCGACCTGTCCCAAAAGCCTCTTCAGCACCGAGGATCTACAGCTCATGGACGCCGGCATGTCGAACAACCTACCCATCTATCCGCTTCTCAGACCTGGCCGTGACGTCGACATCCTTATCGCCTTCGACGCATCCGCAGACATCAAGACAGAAAACTGGCTATCCGTCGCCGAAGGCTACGCCTGCGAACGCGGCTTCAAAGGCTGGCCCACCGGCGCCGGCTGGCCCAAGCCCGAACCATCTAAACCCTCCACGCCGCAAGAACTCTCCGCCGCCGAAGCCAGCAGCGCCCAAGAAGCCGCCGGCAAAATCGCCACCGCCCGCGAGCAGCAGCGCGAAAGCGACAACAGCACCCAAGCCTCCATCGCCCACGACTCCCCTATATCCCCCACCTCCCCCGACCTCAGCTACTGCACCATCTGGATCGGCAGCACCTCCGCCTCCCCCACCCCCGCAAGCAAACCCCTCTCCCCCACCACCTTCACCCACCCCCTCCCCCCAACCTCCGACGGCCTCGCCCTCATCTACTTCCCCCTGCTCCCCAACCCCGCCCTCCCCAACGTCGATCCCAACACCGCCGACTACATGAGCACGTGGAATTTCGTGTACACGCCCGAGGAAATCGACCAGGTGGTTCGGCTGGCACGGGCGAATTTCGAGGAGGGGAGGGAGCAGACGCGGAGGTGCGTGAGGGCTGTTTGGGAGGGGAAGAGGCGGAGGAGGAGGGGGAGGGAGGAGGGGGAGAGGGTGGGGTTGTGGGAGGGGAGGTGGAGGGATGGGGGGGATTGTTTCTGTTGATAGGGGGGAGAGGGAAGGAGAGGAGGAGGGGAGGGGAAGGGGGGTAGACCTTTTTTCGATCTGTTGGGGTGGGTTTGGAGTGGGGGGATCGGGGTTTGTTTAGATGGGAGGTTGTTCAGAGGCTGGGCTGGTTCGAGTCCTCTGTGGAATGGATTTCTGGTATCAGGTCCTCTATATGAGGCGAGTAATTCATGGTCTATAGATGATTGTGTTTTTTAGATAGCTAATACATTGGTGATTGTGATGTTGTACCATTGTGAACAAGAGCTCGTTTCCACCTTGCGGTCCCATTACGGAAAAGGGGCAGAGATCTATTCTTGACCAATAGTAATTATCAATTCTGTCAAAACTCTTCTATCAGGATGTTTTCGAAGGCTGGTTTTGGACGGACTTGAAAGATGTCCTAATGTTTTCGAACGTCCGACTACATTTGAAAAAAATCATATCTGTCTAGGGCCATTCGAATCCAAAATGTATCTCAACAATATCTCATTATCACTACATCCCAAGGGGTATTTGCAGAAAGAAAAGAAAAGCCGTAAGCGGAGCATTACACACACCAGATAATTAATATCGACAACGAACAGCACAATTTTCCCTGCCCCGTCGCCCAAACTCCATCCCACATCTCCACCTCCATTCCAATCCCATCCCAATCCCCGTCCCCATCATCTCCTCCTCCCAATCTCCCCGACCAAACAACTCAAAACCTTCTCCTTCAGCACCCCCGAATTAACCAGATGTTTCGCCAACCCCCTCACGACCTCCACCTGCTCCTCGCCCGTCAACCCCATCATCGCCGTCTCAATCACATCCCCCACGCTAGCCTTATACACAGCGATGAAGCTCTGATAGTACATGAAAGCGAAAAACCCCATGATGAACTGGCAGTCCATGCGGTCAGTGATACCGCCATGGCCGGGGATGGATTCCCCGAAATCTTTGACTTTGAAGGTGCGTTTGAGACCGGAGGCGAAGAAGCCGCCGAAGGGGGCGATGAGAGAGGCGAAGGTGGCGAAGACGAGGATGTGGAATTGCATGGGTGCGATGTGGAAGGTTTGCGTGTTGCCGAGGAAGCGGGGGAGGTGGTAGGGTTGCGGGATGAAGACTGGGTTGGGGCTGCAGGATAGGCCTGTGAGGATGTTGGCGCCAAGGTCCTGGGATGATGGGTTAGTGTGTTTATGGGGAAGGGTATAGAAAGGTTATAACTAGGGAATAGTACGTACGTTAACCGGACAGATGAAGTACTTGTAGCGCATTAGTACGTTGGTCATGCCGAATCCAAAGATTATGGTCAAGATCCAGGCTCCCACAAAGCCTTCGACGGTCTTTTTGGGAGAGAGCTTGATCAACTGCGTGCGGCCAAAAGTGATGCCGCAAATGTAGGCGAAGATGTCGTTGGTGATGACGAGGGAGGCGGGAAGGAAGAACCAGATCATGCCCTCGAAGATGTTGTTCATAACGAAGTGTGCTTGCACAACGATTAGGTAAAGCGCCATATGCGTCCAGGCAAATTGGGTGAACTGAAAGCGGTAGTGGCCCTTCTGCAGGGACGCAACGAAGAAGACGAAGCCTGCCAAGCATTAGACGCAGATTCTATTCGACCGCTTGTAAATGACGGGAGCCGTACCAATGACATATAGCATGAAGCTGATGAATCGGTGATGTGTTGCAAAGGGCAGCAGCACCTTGTCCACCAGGACGATGTGCTTGAAGTAATATATCACACTCTCTCCGTACAGAAAGTACATTGTCGTGCCCAGGAAATACCAATTCAGAGACCTCGTGAATCGTAGGTTCTTCGCCCGACTCGGGACGTTTGCAATTGCAATAACTTCCTTGAACGAAACTATTTGAATTGCGGTAACAATACCGATCACGTAGATGTGCCCCGAAAGTAGGGCAGTGGAGAAAAAGGCGATCATAACAAGACTCCAGATGGTACGGGTGATGAAGGTCTGCTTCTTCTTTTCGTATTCAGATTGAGGAGGAGTATCGACCTAATCGGCGCATTCAGATGCATCAGCTAGGCTGTTCAAACACGATCTTGGGAGAGACAGAGGTAGCGTCTGCCATCCCAAGGCCTAGGATTGGTAGGGAGGTGTACCTCCTCATTGCTTACTGCGCTTTTTCCGTCCATTCCAGCTTTTGTAGGACTTCCTGGCTCCGAAGCTCCTTCGCTAATATCTGAGATGCTCGGCCTCCGCCCACCTTGGCCATTGCTGCCTCTGTGCTGAAATTTTACATTTCGATGTGCCTTTGCCATGGCGTTCGCGCTGCGGAGGCGCAGGGAAATACTGGATTCTCCGGCAGCACCGACAAGCTCTTCGATGGCGCGCGCTCGTGATCCTCAGTAAGTTAAGGGAGTCTTCGGTGGGCGGACGGGTCGAGGCCGGGTTTGCAGGCCGCAGTGAGGCCTTTGCGAGCACACAGGCGGGGGTGTTTCACGTGGGAAAAGGGCGCGCGTGGTAGAAGTCGACTTGTGAAAGAGCTCTCATTCCAAGTGAGTTACGACCTTGAAGGAAATGGCGTAGGTATGACAAGGGCATCAAAGTAAACAATGTTGTGCCGGTAGATGCACTCGTACCTACGGACGTACGTAGACCAGATCGCGATGATTCCTAATAGAAATAGTTTGGCGTCATCAGCTCTCGCCGCCTGAGATGAAGGGTTCAGCCTTGGCAGGCCCGGCAGGCTCCGGGGTTAAGCGAGAAACACGTGCAGCGTGAGATCGGAGACTCGATGGTGGTACCTGAGGGACCCCACGTACTTCCACCACTAGTCCACTCGGTGCGTTTATATGTAGGATTCTTCGGATTGCACCCTGACGACGGGCTCCATGAGGCTCTACTGTGAATGGCATGGCCGATACAGACGAAGATGACGGCTTTTCAGACGACGATCTCGATGCCTTACCCTCGGATGCCTTCTTAGAACTGCAGCAAGATGCAATTCGATCGACACAGCAAACAAACTCTCATGCACAGGGTAGCACTCATAGGTCTGGATTACGTGGCTTGCCTGAGGGCCTTGAAAATGTAAATATAAGGCATCAAATTGCAACCGAAGATGAGTATCCTGTACAGCCATCGTCGGATTATGGCGACCTCGATGAGGACATGCTTGATGGGGAAATCCTTGACGCCGGTGCTCAGCCTGCGATTACCGGACAGCAAGGAAACACTCTTGCCCCGAGGGTAGTCGGAGAGAACACGCAGAGGGAGCAATGGAGACATCAGCGCTATGGCGCACCAGTTCCGGCACAGAAGCTCGTGCAGAAGCTCCAGGAGCACCAAAATATTCCACAGGAGCAGTCCGCACATGATGCAAAGGTCCAGACCGCCGACAGCCGCGATGTTCATCTCATGGAAATTGACGACGAAGTCCAAGCCATGTATGAAGAGAACGAAGAGCTGGGGGAGGTTGAGCGAAACGAAAATCTACAGCTACATATTGAGAAGGCATAGGTTAACTTGTATACACACCGTACTCTTTGCATGCTAATTTTCCATCAACAGCTTGTCCGGGAACGAGATACTCTACAGCAGGAATTGGAAACCGCCAACTCAAACGCCTTGTCCAGGGCTGGTGAGATTTCAATCATCAGGGCGAACCATGTCAAAGTTGTCAAGGAGTATGAAAAGAAATCCTTGGAGTTGCAGAAGATCCATGCAGATGAAGCGGCACGCCAGAGAGCCGAGATAGAGAAAGCCCGGGCGGAAAGGGAAAGGATTGCAACAGAGATCGAATTTCTGAAGCGTGACTTGACCGAGGAAGCTGGACGGGTCAGGAACCTGACAAGAAATGCCAAAACTGGCGGGGGTAAACCCCCTGTATCAAAGACCGCGGCTGGTGCCGATGTCGTCGCGACTCCGAAGAAGGGTCTGGCCTTGCCATACCGCGATGGATTCGACGACGATGAGATCATGGTGGTGTCTCCGTCGAAGACTCCCAACAAGCCCAAAGCTGTAACCCCCAAGGCCGGAGCAAAGAGAAAGAGGAAGCCTACAGAGGATAGCCCTGCACAGCCACTGCATCTAAGCCTGCCAAAAGGAGATGATGGGCCTAGACCTACAGATCCTTCGAAAGAGTCTCCGTCTAAAGCTGTGGACCATGTACAACCCATTTCGAGAATCGAAGATACAAGATTTGAGGTACTGACTCGTCCTACCTTTTATGGCCAAAGCTAAAGCAGCAATAGTTCACCCAGCAAATTTTGAATCATCGGCTTCATCGAGGGCACAAGCGGTCCTTCGAGGTACTGGCGAATCATGCCTTTCCCTCGGACAAGGACAAGCCACTATCGACGAGGCTCCTGGATCAGATGTCTCTGCTCGGGCTCAAACAAAATGTTACAGACTTCCCAGCTGCTGTCGGTCATATCATCATCTCATTGTGGTCGCAATGTATCAAGGAAGAATTTGTATGTACACCGGCATGTACTTGCAACTCCAGCTAAGAGGACGTACAGTACAACCCTCTGGAACTACTCGTCGACTTCGTGAAATTCATTCTCGTCCTTAGTACCGCATCTACTGCCTCCCACTTGATCGACGAGGTCGTACCGCTCGCTCAAATCACGGCCGATATCAACGCCATCCCGCGCCATAAGCGCCAATCTTCATCCCAGCTCAAAGAGGAAATCAGCACCAACGACTGCCTCCAGATCCTCTACCTTGTAGCCTGTGGCTGCCTGCGCGACGCCGAAGACCTGATCCGCTTCTGGCGCTTCATGCGCTTCGACTTCATCCTAATGATCCTCAGTGTGAACCAACCACTACCCGACATCCAAACCATGCTCTCCCTCCTACGCACCAGCGTCCTCGAGAACTCCTTCGCCACCATCGTCTCGGTCGGAGCGCACGATCAGCGCGTGTGCGAGAAACACGTCATCAATAACATGACGCTTTTACTCATCGACGTGCCCCGAGTCGCGGATGGAGAGCAGCCGTACGATACCGTCGAGGTCGCGGAACTGAGACTTCAAGTCCTCGATCTGATGGAGACGATGTGCGATACGAAACACGGGGGGGAGGCGTTGGCGCTGGATCCGTACGCGATTGGGAGGTTGGTGAGGGTTATGAATGATGAATTGGATGCGCTCTATGACTATACCTACGGCCACGACCTCAAGTACTGCTTCCCCCTTCTCCTTCCTGCGCCTGCCTTCACACACCACTACCAGTACAAGTCCGCGACGCTGACATGTTCAATGAATCACAGAGCCGAGCTTGTCAACCGCGCCACACGCTTGCTTTTCCATCTCACGTCCGCCTATTCTAACCTTGTGAACATGCGGACTAAACTCGCCGTCATACCGGGCGGGTCCCATAAGCACCTTATTGCGCTCACGAGGTTGGCGTTTAGTGAGGGGGTTTTTCTTGAGCAGGGGATTGAGGATGATGTGGTGGAGTGCGCGCATCAGATGTTGGAGGAGTCGGTCACGCCGGAGGAGGGGGAGGCGTTGTTGGGGGCTTTTTCGAGTGGGAGGCAGTGAGGGGGAGGTGGAGGGAGTGGGCGCAAAGGTTAAGGGTTTGTATGTGTTGGGGTGGGGTTGAGGGGTTCGGCGCAGGGCTGGTTTTTGCTGTTTCTATTGTATATTTCCTAGCAAACCAGACAGCGGTAGTTTCTTGCTAGTAGGAAATAGTTGCGGTTCTGGCTAGCACATGGAGCAGAGTATGCCATGAACATAGTGATCAGTGATAAACCATCACATCCTACTTTTATTCTCCGTTCCCTTACTTCTTCCCCTTCTCTACTCCATCTCCTTCACTTCCCACAACACTCGGTCATTTCTCCATGACTCGTCCTACCTGTACCTCCTACAAACCAACCACCTACCCCCTCCAACCCCGATACTTCCCAAACCAACCCTCCCCATCTACCAACCCAACACCCTTAACGGAAGTACCCCACCCACCACCTCCGCGCTCGTCAGCTCACCTGAGACCAGATCACCTCCCTGCAGAATGCCTCGTACCTGTATCTCTAGCCAGCTACGTAGCCGGCCCGTCCTTGGTTTCATCCTGTCTGTCTCCTATCATACCTTCTTCCCATCTGTACGCGTTGGGGTGGTCGGTGATGGGGGTATGGGAAAGGGAAGCGGTGATGGAGGAAATCGCGAAGGTTTGGGGAGTGGGGGTGGAGGAAACCGCGGATGTTTGGGGAGTAGGGTGGGAGGAAATCGCGTAGGTTCGGGGAGTGGGGAAGGTGGGAATTTTTCCCCCTGGGGGGGGGGTTAGAAGAAGGGGTGAGAAGAGGGGGAGGATTGGGGTGATGGTTGTGGTGGATAGGATATTGATCATTGAGGCGTTGGAAGGCGGGCTGGCACAATGGACGCCGATACTGTGCGCGCGGTATTTTCAGATGAGAGCACAGATGCTGTGGGATTCAACCTCGTCTGCATGGTGTTGGATCTTTCTGCTTGATAGCTATGGTCGTCCCTCCATCCTTCCCGGGTTCTGAGAAAAGGACAGCTTTCTCTGCCGTTCCCAAACTGCCCGCAGCTGGACAATGTAGGTTGAAGCGTACACTGCCAGCTCCACCTCTTCTCTCACATTTTTCCGCCTGATCTACCCTTCTGCGCGTTGGTTACCGCTTCCTTTGTACAAGGCATCAGTGAGCTCTTCGTTCCTCCATAGCACTGGCGACAGAAAGATAGAGCCATGGTGCTTCCACCCTCTCATCGAATACGCTCCGCAAGCGTGATATCCTCTACCTTTCGCCTCACTCACCTCCCGCCCTCTTCCTCCTCACCCGCCCACCCAATCCTCTAAGAGCTTCCTCCTCTGATCCGGATGCGCCTCCAACACTCTCCTCATCGCATCCTCGGCGCTATCTTGCCCTCTCTCCACCACCGATTCTTCTCCACGCCCATCATGTATCTATCGAAGATTTGGCAGATTAGATGAAAGTCTCGCACAAGCGTTTTCGAATCAGGAGCTCAAACTCTTCTTCGCCCGCCCTCCCTCTCTCGGTCTCGATCTCGGTCTCGGTCTCGCTCCACTTCGACTTCGACTTCATATTCTTCCTCTTCCACTTTAAAGAACTGCGATACGGCGTTCTGCTCGTCGCGCGCGCGCTCGGGGTCGAGCATGAAGCGCACGGTGCCTTCTTTGACGCCTGCTTTTCTGGGGGTGGAACTAGCGGGGGTCGAGGGAGTGAGCAGGGGTGGGGATCTGGCGTCTCTGGGGTCGTCTCGGGGGCTGCGGAGGTCTTTGGAGTCTTTGGGAGTTTTAGAGCCGTTGCTCGTGGGTTTGGTGCCGTTGGATAAGGAGGTTTTCTTCTTGGGCCTTTGAGTGTGGCGCGGGTAGCTGTTTGCGGAGGCTTCTTGGTTTAGGGCGATGCGGACTGCGATGAAGGTTTCTAAGGCATGTTCTTGACCAACTATTGTGACGCTGCGGTGGTGGGTGTAGAGGTCGAGGAGATCGAGAAGAGTTTCTGTTATTCGTTAGATCTAGTGTGCGGGATCTGAGAGTGCAGGGTATGCAAGGGAGACACCGAGTACGAACCCATAACTTCTGGACGGGTAGTCTTCCATTTCTTATAGCTCTTGCCGGCTTCGAGCTCGTCTATGTGCTGCTCAAAGATGCGCGCTGAGAGCTCTACACACGCGATCGCCATTGTTGAAGTCGTCTGCTTGAGTGGTGCAAAGGTACGATAGAGGTCCAACGACATGTTGTATGCTGTCTTACCTACGGATTCGCGGTCCACGTTGTAATGCCGTGCTATCTTCAGAAGAGACTTTTGTGGGTAGCGACTGCGAAAGTCGAAGCCCGAAGCCTCGAGCATCAGGCGTTCCAATCCAATAATATTCTTTGAGGGCATCTCAAACATCTATGTTGAACCTTCTCAGCATAATATCTTTGGCCAGAAGTAGCATACCCAGTACGTACAGCATCGTCCGAGCTCACTTGTTCAGCGGGGGTGAGCTTCATGTTGTAGGCTGCGCACAGTATCTCCTTTGATTTCTTCAGCGTGTCCTCTATTTTGCAAGCCGTAAACAAAGCTGCTGCTGCTGCATCCTGTGGGGGTAAGCGCGTGTCTAATGCGCGCGATTGAGACCGTTCTCACCAAAAAGTTATACTCATTATCGGGATGCACCAGACGAAACTTATGATAGTAGACCGCTGCGGTATTGTAAGTCCGTACCGGCCTTGTTCTATCAGCATCTTACATAGCATCATAAAAGACCTAGACTATAGCTCACAGTTGCATGGCCTTTCTCACGCTGTCAATCCACGCAATTCCCTGCAATCGAATATTGTCCTCCTTTGCTTCGCTAACTCCAATCACGGTCATGCATTCCTGTACTTTATGCTCGAAGACGTATGGCTTCGCAACCTGTATAAAAGAAGGATGAGGACCAGGCTGGTCGTTTCCCGCAAGATCGGGCGGCAGCGCAGGTGCCATGGTGCCGGTGCTGAACGGTTGAGATGCTTGAGGTAGGATAGCGTTGTGAAGATGCCCGGTCGGGGCTGTTCGGCAAACCTTCCTAGATCTGGGCTTGAGCCGCATGCTCGAAGCGAAATCTGGGGTACCTTGATTAAGGCTGAGTAGGCTGAGCAGGCGGCAAGTCATGACGCTTGCGATTTCGATAATCATTGTGACTACTCTGCACTTTCTGCTTATGACATATCACCATGGTTCGGCTCGGTCTGGTAGTCTCACCTGTCTACGCACTCATCTATTGCATTCGTTGTGCAATCATTCCGCAAGCCCACTTCGCCCCAGCCACCAACCCCTCAACTTCGCTCTCATCCTCATCCACCCCCCTCCCCCTGGTGATATGGCATGGTCTAGGAGACAAGTACGCTCATCCCTTGGCTTTCAGGTTTCATGTACTAACGTAGCCCAGTTACAAAGCTGAAGGCCTCCGCTCGGTCGGCGTCCTTGCTAACAAAACCAACCCTGGGACCTTCACCTATTATGTCCGCCTCGACGCTGACCCCTCCGCCGACCGCACGGCGAGCTTCTTGGGGAACCTCAATCTGCAGGTCGAAAAGGTCTGCGCAGATATCGCCTCCCATCCCACCCTCTCCAAAGCCCCTGCTATCAACGCCATGGGCTTCTCCCAAGGCGGGCAATTCATCCGCGCTTATGTCGAGAGGTGCAACAACCCTCCGGTGGCGAATCTGGTGACGTTCGGCAGCCAGCATAATGGAATCAGCGAGTTTCAGAACTGCAAAGCAGATGACTGGGCTTGTCAGGGCTGGCAGGGCATCTTAAGGGGAAACACATGGAGTGCTTTTGTGCAGAACAAGTTGGTGCCTGCACAATATTTCCGGAATCCTGAAGATTTGGAGAACTATTTGGAACACAGTAATTTCCTAGCGGATTTGAACAATGAGCGAAAGATTAAGAATAATACGTATAAGGAGAACATTAAGAAGTTGGAGCGGTTTGTCATGTATGTATTCGAGGGAGACGAGACGGTGGTGCCGAAGGAGAGTGGGTGGTTCAGCGAGGTGAATACGACTACCCGGAAGGTTACCAAGCTGCAGGATAGGAAGATGTATGTGGAAGATTGGCTTGGATTGAGGTGGTTGGATGAGAGAGATAGGTTAGAGTTCAGAATGATTGAGGGGGGTCATATGCAGCTAAGTGAGAAGGTACTTGTGGACACGTTTGAGAAGTATTTCAGGCCAAGGACAAATTCTGCGTTGGAAGATAACTGGAGCAATGCTGTGAAGGAATTTGATAATGGTATCCAGGAGTTATGAGATAACCACGAATCGTAACAACATTCCTATTGAAAAGAACGCTCCAGAGCCGATTCAAGTTGCAATTATTTTGGGTATCAAGTGCTTAAGATAGACGACTTAAGATGCTGTGATAGCTTTGACCTTCTTCGTCTTGGCCTTCGACTTTCCGGTCTCGGCAGCTTCCCTACGCTCCTTCTTGTCCATCACGCTTCCTCCGTCTACTTGTTCTTTAGCTTCTCGCTTCTGTTGCCTAAGCTTTTCTCTTCTCTCCGTCATCTCTTTGCTCATGTCATTATCCTCTAGCTTCTTAGCTTTTTTATTCTTACTGATTCCTTCTTCCTCCCCTTCTCGCCCTTTCCGCTTCCTGTTCTTCTGGCTTGCTAATTCCAGTGCCTCTTTTGCCTCCTTGTCCTCCAGGACGTCCCCTTCGTCAACCCATAACTCATCCGCCAACCAAATTGGCAATGCCATTGTATTCGGTCCTTTGATATGAATAGCCCTTATATTCCTCCAGCCTTTAGTAACAAACTTCTCGACCATTCCATTGACAACAGCCTCCACGTTATCCGCTAACTGCTCCGGAGAGAAATTCGCCAGACCCACACGCACTGATGTTGTAGCTGCTGGCGATAGATGTACCTGTGCGCAGGAGAGTGTTCGCTCTATCTCCCGCGCTACTTGAGTAGGTGGTGCTATTGGCTTCGTATCGGGGTTCTTAGGCGCTGCTTGGCGCTTGCCCGCGGCGTCTTTTTGTCTGTAGGGTTCCAAGCTCACTGGTATAGGCCGCTTGCTACCACCATAAAAGATCTTGCCAAGGAGTCTGGGTAATAGGGTTATGACTCTGTCATCTGCGAGAAAGACATCGTGCTCATCAAGTAGTTGTCGTCGGGTTTCAAAGGTCTTGTACCGGGCTTTGAGTTTCGAGATGCCAATGACCCGAGTGATTCGAGACGAGAGAGCTGTGGGAAAAGAGGCATGCGCGATGGTGTCTTTGAATGGACGTTGGGGATCGGCGGTGATGAGGCATATGGTCGAAGTAGCGGCGTCATTGAGGGAATGTGGTAGGTGGATTTTGCCAGGTTTTAGTCGCTTCTTATCGACAATGTGCTTCTTCGTGGTAAGGACAAGCCATACAGGTTCGTTGTGGGCCGGATTCGCTTCATCAGAGCTATCGTCATCTGCAGCTAGAAGGTTCTTGGTGCCTGACTCGGTTTCTTTTCGCTTCGCTTCGGACTTGATGTGTTTTAGGAGGGCAGTAGATGCTTTCAGCGTCTTCCACCATAGAGTTAGCGAGAAGTCATGAAGTGGAGTAGAAAGCCCAATACTCACTTGGCCCTTCTCTAGCTGATATGGCGATCCGGATTGGACCTTAGTGGTCACTGCTGTTGATACGGGCGCCATTGTTCTTCAGTCGTTGAGTTGGGCACATAAATTTTGAAATGTAGTCGACAAAAGCTTCGACGCTAGACCAAATTCATCTTCGCTCTCGGCGAAATGATGCAGCGATGCTCGCTACCGTAGATCATAGGGCAAGCATCAAATTGAGGTGAAAGCTGCCGCTGAACACCGCATGAATTGAGAGCTGCACTCCACCTAAGGTTACTGCCTCTAAAGAGGCAAAGTCATATCCACACCATCCTTGGGTTCCCGGTAGGAGGCAGCTTCGTTACCAATAAATTTTAATGACGCTTGGGCTTGCTCTAAGCGGCAGCTAGAGCCTGGACAATGAGTCTGCACTTCTGATAATAGCGCCAGCAATGGTTTTGAACCCTACCCCGGGCACTTACCGCAGTTCGTTGCATGATACATGTCTTCCATAGCGGAGGTTTCCCATTACGAGTCATACTTGCTGTACAATTGGAGACCTTGAGAAAGCCGTTGCACGAATGACGGCGGGCTTTCACGAGTCTGCATGTCATAGTTGCGGTGGTCAAGTTCAGTTTCATGTAGCACTTTTTTCTCCAATACCGCGTCGAGTCCCACATTGGCCGGTGCAGAACACGAACCTTACGCCATTTGCCAGCGCGTGTTGCTGGGCATTTGCATTCTCTAGCACATAAATCGGATGCAGCCGACGTCCACTTTTTATCACTGAAGGCCACCGTGTAAGGTCCCAGCGCTACTTGTGTGGTTACTTGAAGGATAGTGAAATCGCAATGTCAGTTTGGCAATGCAGACATTGTGTTCCGTAGACAAGCTGCAGTGATGATTGAGAGAGAGACAAAGTAGAGCGGGTCCCTTGCGGCGGGCAATTGGATAATGCGGCGTGACGTGGGTAGCCGCACTAGCCGGAGGCACTTCTGCCGAGCCCGAGCCTGTTTCTGTAGCGCGTTTTGCTACACGTCCGAGACTCGTGCTCACGCAGAACATTCCTTTCCAAAGTGGACCACTTTCGAGACCTCTACTTTCCCCCAGCCTCCCTTCAATCAATCCGATATCCTCTACGCTTTCCCCCAGTCCTGAGTGTTCCAGCTATGATTTATATCTCTTGACTTTCATAAACATCTATCCAGACGCGGTACACTAGATATTGAACTCGCGTCTTTGCCTGGGGCATTATACAGGCATTGCCCACGCACAATGAGCGTCCCATATAACCGCAAAGATGCCCAGGTGCCTCCTGTCGCTGGTGTCAAGCGGTCTGCACCGGCGCCATCGTTGCTGCCCGCAATTGATTTCGAGCCCTACTCTTCTTCTCCCGTGTTGCCGCGCCCTCTGAAACGACGAGCATGCTACTCGCCATCCAAATATCCGACCCCTGTGCCGACATCATCAACTGCTATTCCCTCGTCATCCCCACCACGACTACCACCGGCGCGTCCTCCGCGCGTTCAGAGAACTCAATCCACGGTTTCTGAACGATCCCCCCTCTGCAGCGTACCATCGGTCGAGCTCGACGGCAACGGAGAGCCTACTCTAATGGGTAGATCCAGCAACTCGTCTCACTACCAGTTGTCATCTAACAGCTTGGTTTCACGAATTCATATTCGAGCATTCTACATACCCGCCGTCCCTCCTGCAAAGGCAGAGATACAAATCGATTGCCTAGGCTGGAATGGGGTGAAGGTACATTGTCGCGGGAAAGTCATTGAGTTGGCAAAGGGTGACTCTTTCAATTCGGAGAAGGAAGACATAGACATCATGTTAGACGTGCATGATGCCCGAGTACTGGTGAAATGGCCGAGTCCAGAGAAGCGAAAATCTCCATCCACAGATTCAGACTCCACCTGGGATGACGAAAATTCACCTAGCCGTGCTATTGCTGCTGTTCAGTATCGGTCGCCAAATAAGAGTCCTTTACGTCAACGTCACAGAATGCCATCGCCAGTCTCCCCATCTCCTGCGGTGCTGGCTCCTTCGTCGCCCCCATTCATGGCGTTGGATCCTGCAGAGCTCATCCAAGTATACGAAGATGAGGAGCCCGATGAATTACCTTCCTCTGCTTTGGACTCCACACAAGCAACTCAGTCTACACATATCGCATCACAAGCTTTCGGTGCAGACACGAATGCGTCTCAATCCAGTTCATTGAGTGAGCCACAAGACTTCTCCGACCCGGACGAAGAGAACGATCCAACAGTCCACTCTCTTGGTCCATTTGGCGATAATATCCTACCTCGCCTGGCTTCTTTCACTGCTGGTGAGACTCCGGAACGGCCTAAACGTCTGAGCTCTGAATCTGCGTCTACAATTGATGATGAAACAAATCCAGTAGTCAATCATGCCATCAACCAGCTTGCTTATTCCAGACTGTCCTCTACCCCGCTCTCCACGATCATGAACAATCTACCTGCAGAACTGAAGACCGACAGCCCCGGCTCCAAAGAGAACAGGAAACTAAGCATTAAAGTCTTGAGAAAGATGTTGGATGCAACGCCGTGCATAGGAGAAGTTATTAGAGAAGGAAAGGATGCTGCTGGGAAGCCATTGGAGAGCGAGTATTATTACATTCCTGACGCTGACTCTGATGAAAAGAGGAGGGATGCCGTTGTAGAAGGGCTGAAGAAGCCGGGATTGCGGGCTTGCAGGAAGCAACATAAGGTATATTATATACTGTGCCGATATGCATACCTGGTACTGATTGGCGTGTGCTCACAGCAATACTACTGGAGAAAGCCGAAGAACTAATCGAGCAATGCAACCACCTTAGCAAGTCTCGGTGGTGCGAAAAGGGAACTTTCTCTAGATCTTGTGGTCTTCTAGGATCTCGCTCTCCTGCACGACTGTCGCTGTCGTCAATGGACATGCTGCGTTTCTAATTCTCGCGATCTTAGTTCTCCCTTCCCGCCTTTATTGGTCTCGCTGTCTCCCGCAGTATTGTCACTTGCTTCCGGTGCTATCGCTCCGATCAGTGGTCACACCGCCTCGAGTCGTGTCGCCCACTTGTTCACTCCTCGTAGGAGGTATATATGCAAGCCTGCCTACCGTTCGGCCTCGTGCGCTCCTAATGTTGATCCGGTCTTTCTCCCGAAACACGGTCAGAAATTAGGGGCAGACGAGTGGAGATTCTTTGTTTGTAAATAGCGGTCTGTGAATGTATCGGGCCTCGCAGCTATGTCCGCCATTGGTGGCTGTCATTGAGCGAGTGTCCGTATGTACATTTCTTCAAGAGCATCTTCATATTAACCCCTTCTCCCGGGAGCTTGATGTTCAGCAACTGTTCGCGAGGGAGCATCTCTTACATATTGATACATATCAGCATCCGCTGAGAGACTTCAGATTTCTAGAGTCTCTTCGAGCTCTCGGCGACCATATGCACTGAGTGGTTGTTCACGTCATACCTTTCTCTGTAAAGATTCACAATTTTTCAAGCATAGCGTGGCGTTTCTACTTCTTTTGGTCGACGATGCGGAGTAAGGTAGCTGTAGACTTCCGTGCAGCGTTCTCAACACAAAAGTCTAATTTGGTATTGACTGTGCCATAACTTGCAATGGGGAGTGACAACTCTGATGCGAAACTGGTTTCTTTGCTTACTCCCGCCTTTAGGCTACCCAATGCGACAGGTCTATCTCCTACTTCCGCTTCCGGAAAGGGCTCATGCGTACTTTTAGGCGGAGCGGCAATTCTGAGCAAAGACGAACACGGAATCTTCTACAGCTAACTGACGCGGAGTATTGATCAGGCATTCTAAGAGCGAACCTCATTCTTCGCTGCTCTGCTCTACTCTAGTCTACTTTACTCTTCTCTGCTCAGTTTATTTTACTCTATTTCATAGAGCCATTGCCTCTTTCTATGACATAAGCTACATGTCCTTACAAGATGTCCCAAGGGAGTGACTTCCACCTCTGTAGTCACTATCGTTACGCTAATGTTTGTTTGTATACTTGTTCCTCTAGTCTCTCCGTCTTTTCTCCTCCACCGTCCATTCATTACAGTATCAACTCCATTGTCATCATACATTCATATTCCTTTTTCATTGTCATCTTCGCTGTTTGTTTGTCTCTCACAGTACTTCTACTTCGGGAGTCTTTCGTACACATTCGTTACGCAATCGCAATGCATCGCCGCAGAATTATCGCTCCCAATGACCGCCAAAACAGAACCGGCGCGGACATGGTAGCTCCGAACAATGCCCCTCAACAACATGAGGCTGCAACGAGTTGGTGGCTCTTCTACTTTCCTGCAGTATTCATTACTCTCTTCATAGTCGCTATTTTCGTCTCTATGAAACTACAGGCAGAAGCTGGCCGGACGGTAAACCTCTCATCCAGCGGTCATCGACCGCGTCGCCCCACTCTGAAAGCCACCACAACCGTCTTTCGCCGTCTTCAGCACGGTCACGTGTACGATGTGCAACCACTTCAACCTGTTGAGTCGATATGGACCGAAAGACGCCTTTCTCAATCTGTTGACGAAGTCGCCAGTCTGAACCAGATCGAGACTCTCCTCGAAAGCTATGCTTTTACGATGGCCACGCGGGCTTATTGGGCACTCGAGGACATACTGTCAACAGACGTTACATGGGCTGTCATAGACCATAGAAAACATTCCACGCCTTGTATGATACGGGGACGGGGAGAAGTCCGGACGGAGTTAGAGGCTTTGTACAGGCCCTACATCACAGGCCATCGTCAGAACATCTCAAGGATCGAGCTTTTGCACAACCACCGGGGTCGAGCACTTACCGAATTCGAGATCAACGTAGTGGAATCATCCACGCCAGAAGATGGCTACAAGGGACGTTCTGCGGTCGGCAGGTATGTGGACGAACTGATCTGGACCAACGCCAGCCAATGGCAAATTCAAAAGAGGACCGTCGAGTACACTGCAAGTTTCACCTACCTTCAAGGACAGCCCCATTATGACCAGGTACTTACGTCAAGCAGGGCGAATGCCATTGCGATCGTGACATTGCATCTTGTCCGCCGGGATGTCCAGACTCGTTGCTAGGGCCAGCTTTGTTCGACGGTGCTGCAGACAGGATTCCTCTCGAGAGTATCTACCTTGAGTATGCCGACAAAAACGTTTCACCCGCTGCTGGCCCTATTCCACTTTCCTGGAATGCCGCTTCTATGAACACCAGCGGCAACGTAAGGGTTCTCACTTGGACGCTGACAAAGGCAGGTTTCTTCAATGACAGAATTCATGAATACCAAGCAAGGGCATATAAGAAAGATTCTACGGGTGCTCTTGTGGTGTACCTGAGCAAAGACAAAGACAACGCGAAGGAGACGTCTAACAAGGCTACTGGGCCGTATACTGTTGTGTCTGCCATGACTCTGCTGTTTTTGTCTCACGTTGACGCACTACCGCATCCGTACCGCCAAGGGATCTTCTTCGGAATGGAGTTCTCGAGGGATGAGCAGTCCGTCTTTGCTTATGTGAATGGGCCGGGCGTTGAGAAGCTTAACCATGTGAAGATTCTTACACTTGAGGATGTTTTCGCGAGTGTTGGTGCTATGGCAGGTTTGAGGAAATGTGATACGTGTTTCTGATCGCATCTGGAACAGGGCGGTCGTAATCAAAGCCTCCAGGCAATGTGGACTGGTTGGTGGGTCTTCCACCTCGGTCGTTAAATTACACTCGGCGAGGGTTCCAGATCTGACAGGGGTCTTCATTGATACAGCTTAGTCTAGACATCAGACCCATCGTTCCCCATTGAGTTTCAGAAAAACAACAAACAGATAATCCATTCTTTTCAATTTGTGTGTAGGCTGCTATCATGAACATGGTCTTCTGATGTCATGTTCCGCTTTGCTCGATAGCGTCATCAAGTAGGACCACAGTTGGCTACCCTAAGAAGCCCATCAAAAGAAGCGAAAATTCCGTATTCCAGCCAAACCCGCTTGACATCGATAAGATTGGTGCCAGTTGCGAGCTGAAAATCCCCTCAATCACTCAACAGCGGGAAAGGTTTTACAAACCACTTGTGTCAAGCTATACATCTCTACAAATTCACCTCCGAGGTGTACTTCTATTATTGAGCTATCGAGAGTATACCGAGCCTACAGGGGTCTCCAGGCCCCAGCCCTCTAAGCGAATTTTGATAGGTCTAACACATCTTTCAGCTGACGAGCCTTAAGAGGTCAACAACACTCCCAACCTGAGACTCCTCCGAACAACGGCTTAGTTCTAACCTTGAAGCTACTCTTGCAAAGTATGGAACCTGAGAATGTCAACTTACATCAAGGTGTTTGCATAGGTGCCGGGTCCTAGTCAAGTACTCTCAGTACGGGCTTGACACATTATCTCATATACCGCCGTGCGTTCTCACAAGTTCTGGACGTCAAACAGTTGTTTCCGAAGTCATCATTGATTCCAAAATGTCTTCGAGAGACCAAAAGCCAAAGAGAAAGAAAATAAAGCGATCATCTGTCCAGGACTATGCTGTTGTTGACAGTCCCTACAGACCACCAAACAATCATCAATCTACACCCGAGGAGAGCGACAGCGACGTTTCTCGATCATTGAGACGAAACCAAAAGCACGGAAAACCGAGTTCAAGGAAGTCCGCAGTTCGAAGACCGAAGAACAAGAATGCCAAGGATCCATTTGAATATCTCAACGATGATATTGTCGGTGTAATCATCACTTTCCTTCCAGTGCAAGCCACAGAGACACTCCGACGTGTGTCAAAGCTTTGGAAAGCTACTTCAGAATATCACAATGATGCTCAGGCCGTCCGTCGTCATTTTAGTCACATTGGGGAGGGATTGAAGAGCTTTGAAAGCAGGGGAGAGGCGAATCTGCATTTCCGGAGACTACGTATGTATTGTTTTCGTCCCACTGCAATTTTCACAGCTCAAGCGCTAAAGCTGCTAAAGTGTACCATCAAGAGAGCCTGAAGGCCGGTCTGGCAACGAGGGCTTTGCAATGCTCTGGCACGAAGTTTTGGCACATTAACAACGGCACACTAATGTGGGCGAGCTCCTCAGGTAGTGTGTCTCTGCGGAGACTGCGATCTGAGAATGGTTGCAGAAGTGTCACTGAAGAAGCAAAGGAGCTTGACCTACAGCGCATATGTCCCAATTTCTACAAGATCATAGATGCTCAGGTCACAGATAGGGGCGAAATCCTGACTTACCTTGACCTGGCTCAACTTGATACTACCTGGATGAAATTGTCACAAGGGGGTATAATTGTGTGGCAAGTAAATGTCCCTAGATCGTGGTATGCGAAAATCATCAGAGCTGCTGTCGGCAGAGAAGCCATCTACACAATCATAGAGCGAAAAGGGGAGGAGTATGTCGCCTTGAATCAACAGACGAAGGCGTATCTCGTTGCAAGAAGTTTAGTCGACGGCACAGTTCTCTACCAGCGCCACGTACAGCCGTTGGATAAAGAATACCAAGTTCTAGATACACCAGGCGATCTTAACTTGACCAGCAGTGAAGGGTGGGTTGTTTTCAAGAGCAGGAACCGCAAGGTATACATGTTTGCAACTGCGGATCGGGGGATGTTCTCCAACCGTGCTCACACCATACCCCAAGGCACCCTGGTGCGAAGCAAGGTCAAAGATCAGATCTGGGTGGTCGATTACAGTTTCAGTGACTCAACCAGATCAGTCCTGCTCTCTCCAAAAGAACGAATGCTAGAGTCTCAGGCGATTCCCATGGCCAATCGGTACTTCCATTTCACCAAGAAATTGTACAGCTGCGGAGTCGGCTTTGATCCAGACAGGATGCTGCTATTCAGGATACTCAAGGACCCGCTCCCAGTTATCCTTGTGATCAAATTAGCAAGAGAGGAGAAGCGTGTCTACCACCTCAGCAGTCCGCAAGTTTACGCAGAGCTTCAGGAGAGACTTATTGAAGGGAGATGTTGCAGCCCTGTGACTTTACCGGCTCTGCCAGCAAAAGAGCCGGGGAGCAGGAGGGAGCTCAACATGTCATTGCCTTGGACGACCAACAAAGTAGACTACTTCGGTATGATGGACGATTACGTTGTCTATCATAGCGTCGAGGATGAGATGTTGCTCGTTCTGGACTTTTGGCCGGTGTGGTAAAACGATGCTCTTGAGGTTGGGTGCTTCAATTGAACCACAGGCTTTCATACTTCGCCCTCCTATAGGCGGCACGACACCAGAAGGACGGACAGACTCGTACAGGATATCAGTTCATGAAAACTAGCAACGATGACATCGGCGTGCGTTATTCTTCGAGCCTGGTGAATGTGGGCCAACTGCGCAGGGCTTCAGACATTTGGATACGCAATGGTTTGGATTGTGGCAACGGAAACGCGGCATGAGACAGATATTGACTGGTTACGAGCGCAGTCAGTGGATTAGTATCTTGGTGTCTTCTAAGTAGTAGTCTAAGCTAGTAACCACGAAGTTACATTCGCACTCGCGTTCTTTCAATTGAAATCTCTCGAGGTGGACGCACCGCAATGACATCGTTGCTGGTCCTGGACTAAGGTGGAGTTAAGGTAATTGCCACTGCGCCAAATGGGCCAGCCATCTCGGCGAGAAGTCATCCTTAGGAAGATACATATGTTCTGCCTACCTCGTGGCACATGTACATGAATTTACTGTTTAGGTTCAAACGCTAACAGGCTCCTCGGGCTGTTCCCATGACAACCAAATCGATGCAGAAGTCGGCAATGACCCTTCGCAGTCCCAGCCGCAAGATAGAAATCGGCGGCGGCGCCCAGCATTTGAGGAGGCCTCGTGACTATCCAATAAACAACTCATCTTCTGGATAATGACCTGTGCGCAACTTCAAGAGCATCTAGATGCCGCTTTCATCGTTTGCCGAAGGTCCCTACAGCTCGGCGAGCCCGAGCTGGGGCGGGAGACCGCTTCGGGTTCAAGCAAGCCCAACTCGGACTCTAGCTGAGTTGGTAGTGTGAGGAAGCGCGCATCTCTCATGATGGTGATTGGACCTGAAGGGTCCCTGCTAAATAATGGCTTGAGATAATACTGTAAGCCAGGCTTGGCTTGTGGAACCGAGACCCCGAGCAACAATAGTGGGGGATAGCGAGAGCGGCCATGGTATGTGGGGAGTGATACGAAAGCTTCAGCCTCGCGTGAGTCTTCGTAGGGACTGTCATCTGCTCCTACATAGCTCGCCGTTCCTACGAGTACGCGTTTAAGCACTACAGCGCTACAGAATCCAAGATGGACCACTATGCCCCCGTATCGAATCCGCACAGGCCTGTGCGGGTTCCCTACCTCGGAGGCCAGTACGACGGTCTGGATTTTGCGGGTTATCCGTCTCGACACCATTGGGACATTGGTAGGCTCCAAGAAGGTGATTTCCAGGGAGCGAGCCGAAGTGATGCAGCACAGTTCCTCCAGACATGGCTGTACTTTGGGCTGCTGCACGAAGTCTTGGACATGCCCATTGCAGTGACTGACTTCTTTCGCCCCGACGGCCCAGAAGGAGATGTCATTACAACCGCAAAACTGCCAGACTACCTGCGAAGATGGAAACTACGGTTTGACCAGCTGCCACCTGCTGCGCGCGAGGCACACAATGAACGGGTAGTAGAAGGGCTCACCAGTTCCTACTACGTCTGGCGCGGCTTTGTTGACAGAGAACGGGACGACGGGATCCCTAATCCCATTCCGCCAGAGATCGAGCTCTCCATTCAGATCCTCGCCACCACCCTCGAACACTGTGCCAATTTGGCTTGTGATATCGTTGTCGCCTTATTGCCTTGGAGGCTCGCCCGTAATCCGTGGCTTACCCTGAGAATGATCGGTGACGGCTGGTGTCCGAGCGTGATAGAGCAGATCTGGAACCCAACCCACTTGGCGGTTCAGTACTACGCGAGTATTTTGGGCCCGCCGGTCAGACGGCTGGATCATAGTACTTGCGAGGCTGGCAACAAGGGATGCAATGCTAGAACAGTTGTTGATGCGCTGTATGTGATAAAACATAAGACGGAGTCCTGCCAGTGCAGGTTCCTCGGTGTCAACCCTGATGATTTGAGTCGCATTGTTGGGGCATCGGATATCCCCCTGGTCAGCGTTACTTGGGGCACCTCCGGTCCGTCATTGGAACTCGTCCCTTTGCGGGACGGCATGAAGTATACTGCTATTTCACACGTGTAAGATGGCGTTAAAGATCCATGGTTCTCAAGAATGCTGAGCTGACCGGAGGCGAATAGATGGTCTGATGGACTGGGCAATCCTCACGAGAATTCTCTACCTGAATGTCAGGTTAAGGAGATCAATCGTCTCGTAAGCGCTCTATATCTGAATGAGCAGCCTGGCACCGATGATGTGCATGTTCGCCCACCTACCCTCGAGACGGAACTCAATTCTTTGTCTCTAGCTCAAAACGAACCTGGACGGCGGCACTACTTCTGGATGGACACTCTCTGCGTTCCAGTGAGACCGTTGCAGCTGCGCAAAACTGCAATCAAGTCAATGCGAGTTGTGTACAGCAACGCCGCTGAAGTATTAGTCCTCGACGAAGACCTAATGCAGTCAACAGCAAACGCCCCCTACGAAACCCTATTCACCCAGGTTTCCATCTCCACCTGGACCCGCCGGCTCTGGACCCTGCAAGAGGCCGTCCTGGCCAAAACCCGGCATTACCAATTCGCCGAACGGGCCATCATCTTGGATGCCGATTCCGCCGCGCGAGACCGCGATCTCGAGCTCAACTTCCACAACGAGATAGCATGGTACAGCCACGAATATCGCTTCACCTGGCGGTCGATCGCCTCGCACCTGAACGTGCTACAGCGCACGATCATGGTGTGGTATGCGCTCCCTCACCGCTCCACCTCCAAAGCCGCCGACGAACCCATCTGCATCGCCACCCTCCTCAGTATGAACCTCGCGCCCCTCCTCGACACCCCCGATGCGCAGAGGGTGAAAAAACTCTGGAGTATGCACATCCACGGCGTCCCCGCCGCCGTCCTTTTCCTTCCCGGCACGAAATTGTCCGACCCGGGATACCGCTGGGCGCCCGATTCGTACATGCACTGCGGCCGCTACGGCCTTCCCATGGCCGTGGCCGCCACCGTCACCCCACAGGGCCTCTCCGTCGTCTTGCCCGGCTTCACGCTCAGCACGCCCCGCGCCGTCACGCGGGAGGTCATCGCGTGCGACCTCGAGGGTCAGACGTTCTATATCCGCCAGAACGTCAAACACGGCAGTCCGTCGTGGGAGGGGATGAAGGTGCACGAGGCGGAAAACTTGGCGGTGATTTTGGGCCAGGAACGCATGGATGATCCGCTCGAGCGGAGACCGCTGGTGGCGTGTGTGGGGGCGCTGGTGGTGGTTGAGAGGGAGGATGTGGGGGTTCTGTTTGTGAGGTATTTGAGGATGGTGAGTGTGATTGGGAGGGGCTGTCGGTATGATAGACATCCGAATCCGCCGTGGTCGGAGAGAGAGATGGTGGAGAAGGAGAGGGTGGGGACGGCGAGGTGGCGGAGAGTTGATCAGAGGTGGTGTGTGGGCTGATGGGGGTTGGGGTGTGTTGGTATGGGTGCTGGTGTGTGGGTGGGATGGAGGGGTAAAGCGACTTTAGATATCTAGTTAGGTGCGAATGAAGTCATGGCTCGCACCTATCAGTCCAGTGTGATGAGAGGATGATTTGGAGAAAAGAGAACAAGTGCGTCCGGTTTCCTGAAGGGTGCGTAGATGAGGGAAGACTATTCTCAGCTGAGGACTTTCTCAGCCTTTCAAGGATTGAAAGCGACATTGGAAATTCTAAATTGAAAGGTTCTAGCTTGATAGTTTTCATAGTCTATGAAGAGAAGTACTGTGTGAAATAAAGTAGGATTAAGTAGAGAAGAATGCTAGAGTAGCATAGGGTAAAGTAGCATAGAGTAGAGTAGAGTGGAACACAATACAACGGAATACATTGCCATCTTTGTGTTCATGATCTTCAAGTTTTTTTGAGTGGGCAAGGAGGCCCTAAGCTAAGAGCTGCTGTTGATCTTCATCATGCACCGCGGATTCAGCGCTCTGGAAAATGACCGTGCCTGTACTAGTGAAATCTTGTCATCTAAGCTAGATCGGTTCCTCATATCGAACACTACGTCATCAGAGATAGTCGGGCAAGGCAAGGTTCACGATAGGTCATCACATGGCTCGCATTGCTTCAGATCACATGGAGTGAAGTTTGCGCATACTTTGATAACACACATAAAAAGCCCAGAGAAAACAACAAGCGGAAGGGACAGTCATAACGAGGAAACAACAAGCGGAAAGGACTGTCATAACGAGAAAACAACATAGTTGAGAGACAACAACAAGCGGAAACGACAGTCTTCATGGCAAAAAAAAAACCATACTTGCAAGTACCCGAGAGGACAACAAGCGGAAACGACAGTGTCAATGAGATATTGATAAGCTCTAGTACCCCGAGAAAACTAAACAACTCCTCTTCCGATCAATTGCCTAGACCCAGCAGCGCAAACCAGGTCATGGAGTTCCAGAACCAGTTCCATAGCTGACCCGTGTGTTGCACCCTTAGCGTGCTGATGCGTGAACGTGGCGCTAGAAGGACGCATCATTTCCGAACGATTCTGGTGGGCAGTACGTCTTTGAACACCCTCTCCTCGAAGGAATTTAACGGACGATAATTGTAGGTATCGATTTTGAGGATGTCTCTTCGATGCTTGTGCAGCATTTCAGGCTCATGCCTGTGGCAACGGAAGATATGAAACCAGATGGGCCGAAGAAATTCCCTTTTGCCCGTTCCTTCATCAACGAAATCCCCCCCCTTGTCAATGTCGATGATATCTCCACAGATAGGGCATAATGGGTAGCTAAGTAGTTCACTGTAGCCAGCGCCACGGATTGCTTCTCGATTTTTGGCTCTCGTATTCGCGTCGTGAGTACCTAGATGGGTATGCAATTTATCAGGGAACATCAATTTCGAACCACAGTCCTTTACAGGACAAGACGAGGGATATCCTCTGAAAATAAACCAATGCCATTGGAGACCACAGCTTTTGATTGTTGCGGTGTCATGACCGCCCATATGAACGCACAGCAGATCAAAGGTGTATGGCTGAGCATTGCATGCAGGTATGGGGCAAACGAATTCCGTCTCCTGAGGATGCTCCGTCTGGCAATGGTAGCGGAGCTTATCAGGCCGATAGTACTCCTTGCCACAGCGCCCAGAGTAGGCAACAGCCGTGCAGCGGTAGACTTGGGGACGGACATGCTTGTCAGTATAGTGCCGTTGTAGCTCTGCCGGCCGTCCAAAAGTTCTGCTTGACCCGCAGGGAGTCCATAGGCACACATAACGGTCTTCCTCGAATACTTTGGGATCACTGGATCTTGTTAGCGCAGTCTGCTGAAGGGAACAAAGGGCTGACTAACATCTTACGACGCGACCTTGGCTCTTTCACTTCGATTATTCGACCCCCGCTGACGGGATCAGGTACTGCAGATGCAGCATCTGATTCAAAAAGACCCGTTGGACCGTGGGTTCCCAAGGCATGGCCACTGGAAGGGCCGGCATGGTATGCTTCGTCATCCCCACCACTGAAGAGAGCCTCCGTTCGACACAAGTCGTCATCTGCTGGAGTCGCAGTGTCGCTACCTGGCATAGGCGGGAGAGCCTCCTCAGCCTCCTCAGCCTCAGCCAAGGAATCGTTTAAGCGAGAAGTTCCGCATACGATATTATTGCTATTTGCCCAACTGTCAGCCCCCCTGTTTTTTTTTTCAACTCACCCCTCCCCAGTTGCCTCTTCGGTGCCCAATTCCCAAGCCCATGCAAACGGGTTGTCGTGTTCGACGACCTCGTTGGTCGACATGATGAAGGCAACCGCGAGGCTGCAGCTAGTGCAAGGCAGTCGAAGTGGCACGACAGGATCGGAACGCGAATGAGATAAAACAGCGCTGATGAACAATGTAGGCTTCGACAAAACAGAGCGTCAACAGCGTTGAAAAGGTGGGAAATTGAGATAGGACTCGTGGTGCCTTTATCTCTTAAGCGCAGAGACTGGAAAGATTGTGCTGCCGCCTTTACATGCACAATGGGTGTTGCCTTGACTTCCTCGCAACCATGGGCGAAGAAGATCGTGCCCAAGATTGCAGAACGGTCGAGCCCCGTTCCGACTGGGGTGTCCTCGACTATGCAACAGCGAATGAAGAGCTTCAGGAACACTTCTAGTGGAGATATTAGGACTCATTTCTCTGCGACCTCTGGCTCTAGAACCTCAAGAACCTTGCCTTCGTTGTCGAATTCTCGAGATGTCCAGCTGGATCTTGCCCAATGAAAAGATCCTTTGCGCCCGCTGGATCAGCCCTGGCCAAGCTATGCTATTACTTGTCAGCTGCACAGTCAAACGGTGGAGGTCTTGGCTTGACTGTCAATATCCGTTTAGTGTGTTACAACTATTCTCTGACATTCGTTTTGAGGGTATAAAGACGCCCTAATGACTATTTAGTCTGTAGATACTCCCCCTTCGCAACCCTCTGGCATAGCTCCTTGAGTAGCTGCGCGCCCCATACGATATCCTCGACCTCCAAGTATATCTGTCCGCTAAATCTAACCCACATGTGACCTCCGTAGAAATAGATGGCCATGAAAGTATCGAAATCGTCAACCAGGGTACGAGAAAGCCATTGGGCCGCTACAGGCACATCCTCTTCAGGGACTTGGTTGTCACCCGTGCCAATCTGCAGCGGCAATCGGACGTTCACAAGGGCACACCTCGTTAGCGTGCCCTCTGCATTATCCATGACTTCCGTTCCCAGAATCTCTGCCGCTTTCTTCCCACCTTCTCTCGCCACTTCCTGGCAACATTGCATAATCTTCGCCTCTCCGCCGCAAATCTCTTTTCGAAACTCGATGGCCTTTGGCACGCACAGATATGGGCTGTTGTCAATAGTGCCAACGAACTGAAACATCTCCACGAATGGGCTTTTCCCACTCGACGGCAACGGGTTACTGATCTTCTGTTCTCCAGGAAGAGGATAAGGTTCGAAGCCATGAGATGTGGGCAGTGACGAACGTATGAGATGCTGGTTTCGCTCTGGGACGTGGAAGACCGCGCAGCCTCGTGGTACGAACAGCCATCTGTCACAGTCGCCTTTCAGTCAACCAGCGCTGCGATTCGTCAATGCAATAACCGCAAAGACGCATTAAGAACCGGAAGCGGGAACGGGAACGGGACTACCCACTTGTGACAATTACTGGTGAAAAAGTCCGCCCCCAACGCGCCCAGATGTAGCGGGATGTGCCCCACGCCATGCGCCCCGTCAATCATACTCAGCACCTCTCGCTTCTTACACACCTCCGTAAGCCTCTCAAAAGGCATCCGGACCCCAGGCATACTACTGATAGTATCGAAGACTGCCAGCCTTACCCTTCTATCCTTGTTCACCTTCTCAATGGTCTCTTCGAACATCCTTACCAGCTCATCATCGCCAATGGGGTAGTTGACTTCAATCTTGAACGCCTCCACCTCGGTCGTCTCCGTAAGATACCTGATTGTTTTTTCAACAGCCCCATACACCGTCGCAAAATGCATAATCACATCTCCCTTCTTGTATACCAGTGCACGAAGCACAGTGTTGATTGCTGTCGTTGCATTCGGCACAAACACCACCTCGCCCTCTGGCACATGTAGTATCTCTGCCACCGCCTGACGAGACTCGTCGAGCAGACGTGGGTAAGTGTAGCGGATAAACGGATCGGGCCGTTGTTCGGCATCCAATTGGAACTGCTTAAGTCGGTGCAGTACAGGACGAGGGTAGGTGCCGAAGGAGCCGTGGTTCAGAGGGCGGTAGGAGGGAGCGAATTGGAAGTGTTGGCGCATTGAGGCCCCAAACGGGGTGTGCTCTTGGGAGTTCATTGCTGCCATATTATTGGAGCAAAGCAGAGGACCGCTGATGTATACACAGCAAGATGGATACGGTTTGTTGGTAAGAGATACTCAAATTGAACGAGACGGTTGGATGTTGTAAGTTGCTGGAGTGACTCATACGAGACCGATGTGCGGTCCGCGAACGGAGCGTACTGAGATGGTCTCCCAATCCGTGAATACAGCACGGAACATGACTGCTACTGATCAGCGGCTTCCATCGGCTTTCAATTTTGTGTAACTCGAGTCAATGGTTACTCATTATTCTCAACTACCACGTCGATGCGCAATCGCAAGGCGTTGTGATTACCGCATGAGGCCTAGTGTAACGTCCGCCAAGACAGCGTTTTCAAGATTCAGGAACAGAAAACCATCAGAGTCACGAACGAAATAGGTGGCTGTCTCCAGCTGGAAATGCTCTCGACACTGGACAGTCAAGAAAGATGCTGGGGGGTGTGCCATAGAGAGATGCTGGGAGCCATGCATCCCAAAATCGCACTCCAGGAATTCCCAATCATCGCCTTGATTGTTGAGTTATCGAGGCAGTCCTTCAACCGAGAACTGCCTCTGACAGAGCGCCCGCATCATCATCTTGACATGAGCTTCTCGAATCTGCCAACTCACTCTGATACTATGACCGAGTACCTTGTACATACCAGGTTTGCAACCAACCGGAGGCTACTTCGCCCGTCCCCATCCCACTCACACCAAGGCCGGCCCCGAGGCTAGACCACCGGCCATTAAGTTCCGAGATTTTCACGAAACCATGGTCGCATCTCGGCCACAGCCAAGCTTCTAGAACTTCCGGCCGTCGCCCGTTTCAGGGCTGATGGCGTTATTGCTTGACGCCCACAAAGGTCCATGGGCATCGAGACGTATCTCCACGACGTTCGACGATGAAAGAATCCCGCGCTCCTAACTGGATGTAGTTGAAAGTGGATTCCCGACAGCTGTACTGGGAATACGACTCCAATCAAAAGTACAAAATCGGGTCAGGGGGTTGGTTCTAGGTCCCGCGTTTCTGGATTCGCGCCATCGAGATGCTAGGCTACGACGTTCAACGACAAACAGTCCTTCCTTGCCGCTGCTGGATTGGATTGACTGCCTTGGTCACAACATCCCGTTCCTGAAATTGCTATTATTGTCCGACCCCTACCATGGACCCTTGTGTAATTAGATCCGCGCCATAGAAGGTCGATGAGAGTCGAGACACCATGCTTCGACGTTCGACGATGAACATTTCGTCTTTCACTTCTCGAACAGACCAAGGGACGAGACTGATCATGTGGATCATACCAGGTTGAAACTGCTACAACGATCCATTATAGCGTACCGTCGTCAATAAACTAGTCGACATTTTGATCCTATGCTTCTCATGATGTTCCCTTCTTACATCTCCGTCATCCCTTTGTTCCCTTCCTGTCTTCCTTCATCAACCCAAGTCCGGTTGAACGAAACCGTGGCGGTGATGCGCATCAAAGTCAGTTGCCGGATGCCCTTCGAACTCACAACTTGCGTGATAGACGAAACCCTCATTCCCAACCCCCTTCTCACCCTACCTTACGCGCCACCGCCATAAGCCCTCCCACCCGCCTCCTCATCAATCCTCATCGCCTCCTCCAACCAATAAACTTCAAACAACCTCCTCGGCATCTCCTCCTCCCCACTCCCTCTTCAACCTCTCCAACCCCCCCCTGATAGCCTCCCACACCAACGACAGCGCCTCAAACAAAAACCCCACACCCACACTCTCCACCCCCTTCCCCTCGCCTCCGCCACCGCAGTCGTCGGCGTGCTCCCACGCTCCACCATCTCCAACAATAACAGCCACAACGGCACCACCCGCACCACCAGCGCCCTACCCATGAAGCCCCCAAGAAAGCCCCACATCCGCAACCCGTCCCCCTCCTCCATCCCATCCCCTCACCGCCCCCCGGATACCCCTCATGACCCCCCCTCCCCCCCCAGCCTGCCCATCAGCACCACCTCAATCCTCACTCCCGCCCAGGCGCCCGCACCGCCGGGCCCTCGCCACGTCGCCGGCGCGGACGGGATTCGCAACCCGAGCGCGGAAGGGTGGCGGGCGTCGAGGCCGCCGGGGGGAGGGGAAGATTAGGGGCTGGTGTGTAAGGGGGGGGGATGCGCTGGTGGAGGGATGGGTTGGGAGATGAGGCTGAGAGAGGAGAGGGGAGAGGGAGGGCGCGGGGTAGAGCGGGGGAAGTGGGAGTGGATGGGGGAAGGAGGGCAAGGTAAGGGGTAGAAGGGAGGGAAGGACCCGGGGGGGCCCATGGTGGAGATATCGAACCCTACCTCGACAGCGAATCCATTTCGCGCTGAGACGAGCATCCCCCATACCCACCCCGGCTGGGTAGACTAGTATCTCCAATCCATCCTCGAAGTCGCATTGGTGGAGTCGTATCCACGCCGGCACAGGCACTCTCGCCCATATCAATCCACCCTTCTACCGTCTCGATTAGGTACGGGAGGTTCTTGCTTAGGTTTGTCGACTTCGTCGCATGGTGCATGGTGCATGGTGCATGGCATACCGCACTTTATGCATGCATCGCGCATCGCGCATCCCGCATCGCGCAAGCCCTCGATGCATCAAACTTGCATCCTCAATCATGATGATTTGGAAGGACGAGCAAAGCTTCCGACATCGGAACCCCCCGCCGACGACGCGGATGATGTCGGCAGCCGGGCACGCATGCATGCGTGCTGTGATCGGCGGGCGGGGTCGGGGTCGGGGTCGGGGTGGGGTTTGGGTGGGTGGGTTAACCCTAATTCAGGCTAATGAGTGGAGGGGAGATGGCGGTGGAGACTTTAGGCAGAATAGAAGGTACGTTTGCTGGGGATCACTTTTTGCCGAGATGGTTATGCGTCATGTGCGGTGACTCACATAAGGTGGGCGGGCCGGGCCTGGCCTGGGGGATTTGGCGTGGCCTGGGGGGACTCAGCTTCATACGTACCTTGGCGTAGCTAAAGCGAGTTACAAGTGCGGGATTTACCTTGGAGATCACGTGTATAATGTCTAGCCATGGAGTCATCCTACGGTCTTCCAACACCTCGACGCTTTCGGGTGTTGGAGTTAGGCAGTCGTTGGATTTTTCTCGGCTTACATCTAAAAGAAAAAAACCTGTGGCTTCGCCGTTGAATCCAACGTTGCGTGTTGGAGGATTGGATTCCCTGTCCCATCCAGGTTCCACAGCATTTTCGGGGCATGCAGCGACTCGGGATACCGAGATTGGGGTTTTGATGGAACGGGTTTCTCTGTTCGGATCTGAGTCATATCTTCGAGTCCGGGTTTGTGTTGGGGGGCGTTGACTGAAGGATGCTTCTATTTGTGGGCCTTGTTTGACAGATTTGCCATGTGCGAATCCTGCGATATAAACAGATGTTCAGAGGGTTACACAGTTAAAATGATGACCAGACACACCTACTAGGTTGGCTATCGCGACCTTCGTTATGGCCCAAGATTAAATATCTCTAGATGAGAGTACGCAACGATTAATGTATGTGATAATTAGTAGATAAGATCCATCTATATCAGATGAAGCAAGTACTGGTAGTAGTAGCACGACTAGCCAGCCAGCCAGTCATCCATCCCATCCATTCTTGTCTGCCACGCCTACAAATGCAATGTCATACCGGCCTCCCACCCTCCCCTAAATTCCTGAAACAACGCCATCGCCATGCAAAAGCCAGACACCGGAAGATTAGGACATGTTCGAAACGAAAACAAAGAGAGGGTATAATTCGCCGAAAGCCATGATTCGCTCATGCCCAAGAGTATACGCTGGCATACGCAATACTAAAAATTAACAACTAAAAAGCACGTGCTAACAGCGCCGCGCTAAATTGCCTCCCCCGGTCGCCCGATGTGTTCGAAGAAAAGAAGGCAGTCGGTTCGTCCTAGGCATCGAAAAGCAAGGCAGTTTGGATGTTCGAGTGGTGGTAGTACAGGGTATCACTAGCGCGGAATGTAAATTGAGGGTCGCCTGATCAATGACTCCTGACCTAAAATGGTCGCACACCACTTGATTTATGACTCCGAAGGGGAAAAAAGGACGCGATCAAGGCCCAGACATGGGGTGACGCGTCATCTGATAGTGTGTGGGCGTGCGTTCTTGCGTCGACGCAATACGTTGATATTGCAGAACTTGCGCGTTTGATGGGCTGGCTGTCGCCGGACTGGGATCGAGAAATGATGAATAGTCCCATGAGGCACTGCGAGCGGATGGCTGCATTTGACCCGATGATGCGGTCATCTGCTCTTGCTGGGGAGTGTAGTTGTATTGGAGAGAGGTGGCAGTGTAGGCGGGCGCCATGACGGGTACCGACACTGGTAAGAGGGGTGGGCCTGAAGATTGATAGGCCGACAACGAACGCTGCGACATATGGGGCGACATAGCCGTTGAATTCAGGCTTGCGGGGTACGCCGTTGAGGCTGTGGAAACGGAAGCCGATCGAGGCGACGCTGTAGGACGATGGTCCATGTCTGCTTGGATCGCGGCGCCGTATGTGGAATTTCCGGGGGCGAGAAGAGCGCCTGCAGTTGACGAATAGCTAGCCGACTGTAGTAAAATCAGTGTCGTGAAAACGACGCCTCAGAATATACAGAACTTACGTATTTGCCGATGATTTTCTTCAAGGCATGAGCGAGTATCTTCCAAGGGAATACCTTCACGTCTTTCTCGATATTCCGTGGTTTAGGATTCGGGAAGCCCATGATAATCTTGAAGAAATCTTCGCTGTCTGATTTGGCCTTGGAGACAGTCAAGGGTCGGAATCCTTCGAGATTTCGGCGAATGCGGTTCTTCTCTTCGACCGTAAAGCGAACCGCCACCAGGGATTCCAGTAGATAGATGGTGTCGACGCTTGTGACATAGCATTCTTTCTTTTCTTCCCACCAGATGCAACTAATGCAGATGCTGTTTGGAGGTCTGTCCTCAGGTGCGATAGGTTTGAAGTGGGTGTTGATCGTGCTTCCGCTCTGTGACCTCCAAAACTGTACGATCCTCCGTTGCGCGTCCCATTCACCCACGCTCCAATTATCGGCCATTGAATCCAAATCTCCGCTGATCTTCAGCACTGCTTTGTGTGGGTACATCGCATAGGGATTGAAAGACCCCCCGGCTGAGGCGCCAGCTATTGTCGCAGCTGGACTCGGAGGTTGGTGCAAGGTAGAGGTCCGGATGAGGGGAGGATTTGCAGTGCCAGAAGGAGACCGCCCCGGTGCCACTCTGGTGACAGGCGGTGCTGTATCTCCTGGACTCTTGCTGCTCCTTCTGACGGTTGTGTATGAAGGACTCCAGGATGGCGTTTGGGGTGATGGACCTTTGAGGTTGGACTGTGAACTTGCCGAGCTTGTAGACAAATGGTGCGATATTCGTCGTGGCGTCTCATGTTGCTGATAACTCTGCTGACTTTGTGACCTGTTCAAGGCTACAGGATATCCGTACGCCGAACTCTGTGCTAGAGACTGCGGATTTTGTGCTTCTGCCAGAGCAGCCGCTTGCGAGTAGGAGTCCTGCACGTATAGCTCTGGCGCTCTTGGACGTAGCTGCTGGGTTGATGGTCGCTTCGAGGGATATCTGGTGCTATCTGCAGAGTCGGATGAAATCCTTCTCTTTCGCTTGATCTCCTGCGGCGGAGATTGTGCTTGACCCTGTATGATATCCGTGTAGGTAAAAGGACCAATATCGTATAACCCTATATCAAGGCCGGACTCATCTTGTAACTGCATGCGTAAAGCCACTCGAGGTTTGGTTGAGCCTGTTGTGGCGTAAGGAGGGCAGTCGGCGGAAAGTGCATATTGGTAGTATGGACCTGGTTCGTCGAGCCTTGACAAGATACCGGGACAACGCTGTTTGGCAAACATCAAATTGACGGTCAGCGCTCGGGCTGTGGTGAGATCGGTTGTTGACTGGATGTACACTAGGATCTTCGAACCCTGAGTACCTCTCTTTGGCTGGTAAGATGTTACCTGCACAACATGTCGGGATCGGAAATCGACCAACGGCGTAGAGGACTCTTCGTAAGCTGAGTGCGGCTGAAAGAATGAGGTATTTTGATAGGGCGTCTGGTCCGCGTGCCTGTCGTAGGGCAGTGGTGAAGGCTGCAACTGGTGCTGGGCAAACCCAGTTTGAGCATGGGCATAGGCGAGATACATAGGATCTTGTAGTGGCCGGCTTGCATTGTAATCTGACAAGGCTGAAAGTCAGTGGATGACTCCCTCGTGTGATTCGAACCAGGGAATCAGGCGATCAGCCTCAAGGATCTAGTCTTGCAGGGGTCTCGCGACCAGCTGCGAAAGTTTCACTCACCACTATTATCAGGGAGCTGAGGTTTTTCGTAGCCTGACATAGACAGCAGAGCCGCCGTAAATCCTGTCCCAGCCAGCAAGTCTTCGTGATGCTCGTGTCCGAAGTTCAACGCCGCTGTTGTTTCTACCAAGTCATACGAGTCGTCCAGGATAATCGGCGGTTGACCCTGCTAAGATTTTATACGTCAGCATCTCTGGAATAGGAGTACGGCGTATCCAGCGCATGAGTATGGTGTAAGAAATCGCTTTTTACGATTCTCGTAGGCAGCAGCCAAACTGAAACGTCAAAGGGCGCTGAAGTTGGGGAAAACATCATCAAAACCATCATGATGTCCAGCTCGCCACATGAAACGTCGTGATCAAAGAACGACATGCCTCGAACATCAAGTTGCATACCAGATGATCCCGCCCAGGAGTGGGGTAGGCAGGTTGAGCTGAGCGGATGAGGGAACTGGAAATAAACTCGACGAACTGGTACGTACCTCAACTTTTTGATACCTGGAGAAAGCCAGGATGATTATGATGTATTGGAAAGGCGGGTGAGGATTTTTCAGAAGAAAACGAGTGACTGAAAATTGATCGCGGTGATGGTCGGAGAGAAGAGGTGATTCCCACCAAGGAAGACTAGCGAATGAAAGGCAAGGGGCGTAGCAGAAGATCAGGCAGACAGCGTCTTTGACTACATCCAGACCAGGCGCAAGGAAGGGATCGCTAGTATTCTGTAATTTCCACACCGGAGGTTGATGATCATGAATGGCGTGGTGGACATGAAGCTACCTAAAACCAGTGACCCAGAGCATTGAGGGTTCGCAGTGGAAGAGCGATGGGTTCGCACTAAGGGTATATCCGCCTCCCGATGCAGTCGAGGTTTCGGGAAGGCGAAGCAGTTCAAACAGAGTGTCAATGAAGGTCGACTATGGGACTCTGAATCAATCATGAGTACGGCGATGGAAGCAGTGTAGCTCCGCTTATGCGCAGACAGCAAGAGGTCAACTTACCGGAGATGACAAAGAAGCCAGAGATGAACCTATCCCTTGAAGCGGTTCGGGATCTGGTGAGGGTGAGGTGACACAATGGGCCCGAAGGCGGAGAGAGATCTGGCAGTGTCGGTAGATCTGTCCGATGCATTAACAACGGCTCTCCTCGCAGTGGCGGCCATGGTGGGAGGAACAAAGGATCAGGCCGTCAGGCGCAGCAGGGCGTTGTCGATCCTGAGGTACAAGGATGGGGGGAAGGATGCAAGGGGGTGGTGGATGTGTGGGGTCACGAACCAAAAGGACGACTGATGACTTCCTTCAGCCACACGACCACGGTCCGGGACCAACACCACGATCAGGTCCCAATGTCGAGGGGGTCTAGGCAGTGATCGACTCCAACAAGATCGGAAAAACGTGTGCGGTTGTGGCTTAGTCGCTCAGCTGACAGTACGGAGTACTTCGCGTCGACGCAGGCCTCGTTTGGTCGAGCTGCAGAGGCTGCGTTGTTGTCGAGCTGCGTAAAGCGGAAAGCGTAAAAGCTGGGTGCCACAATGCAAGTCATATACGCTGCCATCTATGTTTGGAGACTCGACGCCATTAGTATTAGAATTCAGGAGCTATTTCGCAGCACGGCGCCGCGTGTACTGAGAAACAAGCAGGTGCCGAAGCCGGGAGAGTGTTGCCTAGTCTCGTTGGAGTGGACGCTTCAAACAAGACGGGTGTATCGAGTATAACGAGGGATGGAGGGATAGCCGGGGCTTGCGGACGGGGCAGTGCCTTGGGGAGATATGGTATAATGACGGACCTCGACAAGTTTGATTACTTGGGGCAAATAAAGCGAGTGTGGTGTGCTGGGACCGTAGCGTCGAGCGTCTCTTCCCTCCGGCGCAGATGTCGAAACAGCTTCAAAAGAGATAAAAAGGGAAGGGCCTGATGATATGATATTCCGCGTAATCTATTTTCCCTGTAGTCGTCGAGGAGTCGAGGCAACCCAGTAGTGCAAAAGCATCTGTGGAAGTTCGGAAGGGCTTCGCCCAGTGAGGGCGCTTGGGTGAGGAGTGGCATCATGACTGGGCCAACGGGCTGGAGGCGGGATGCTTCGTCCAGCTCCGCCACCGGACCGTTTGGCACGAATCTGTCTCCGTCGGGAAAGGCAAAGGCAAAGGCATGTTTCGATAGGTAGAGTCAGGTAGACGAGCGGGACGGAGCTAGGACTATTGGGGAGTGCAATCGAATGCATTTTCTGGATTCAGAATCTCAGCGGGTCATGGGTACAACTTGGCCTTTGGGCTCTATGGGCTTGGGCGACTTGGGTGATCAACTTGACTGAAAGGGTCGAGGTAAGGAGGTGCAGGATGTGGCTATTGATAGAATCATTGGATCCCGCCATGCCGAGATCGAACGCAGTCGACATGGGGGGCCCTGGCCGCAGAATCCACATCCATCCCAACCTTAAACTTGCCAATCCGGACGGTTGACGGCTCTTTCGCACCTATGAGCTCAGACGGAGCCGACGGGGGACGGCTTCACGGGGGGCACTGGCTGGCGGCGATGCCTATCGTCTCTTATTGCCGCGAAACGGTGGGTGTTTCCATGTTTCCATGTTTCCATGTTCATGTGTCCATGTTTCCATGACTCCATCCAACATTGATCGAACCCCCTCCGCGCGGGACGGGCATTTCGATGTGGCCTGAAGCCTGGCGGACGAGTATGGGCGGCGTGGGTTCGTTCATGTTCATACTCGTATTTGCGGGCTCGGCACCCGTACCGGAATCACCGCCAGAATAATGCAGTTCGTACAACTACGGAGGACGGAGATCATAACTCTAAAATGGGGCCAGCATGATTGGCATTCGGCATCAGATGACATGCGACGGCTCACCGAAAGCACCAGTCGCGGATGTGTCCTTCGTCCATATTGTGATTCCATCTCGGAACACGGCTGGGCCGGCGTTTGCAGGAGATGTCTGCCAATATTCAATGTTACTAACCTGGCCTCGTTCCCTTGCCCTACGGCACTGGCCCTCCCAGCACCAGGTACCCCGTACTCCGTAATGTCGCCGTCGTTCGGGAGCATGTCCCAGGGTGCCAGAGCCTATGATCCCCTGCCCAATCGTCTCCTGGCAAGTTCGAGCCCTGCTTGGTTCGAGAACAGGCTCCGCCACCCCCAGAGAGTCGTGCACGAATTGCGCAATAATAGATGATCGAGAATACCTGCTCAGCTCATCGGTCGATAGGACGGCCACACGGCGGGCATTCGTGCTCACCACGTCTGCAGGCTATTCATAGCCTGCTCGTATGGCGGTGGCGACCTGGCCATTGTTGTTGTCACTCGTCAGCTCCGCGCGCTCATGCAACGAGCGTTCCGACTACCAGGGCGAAGGGCAAGCCCACCGCAAGCCCACCTCGAGCCCGCTTCACGCCGGCGTCGCAAGGGCCGCTCAGCCTCAGCCAAAATGGATCGCCCTCGCTTAGCCGCCCCTGCCGACGATCGGACTCGTCCGTTCCTGCAGTCTAATGTGCGCTGAACCTCCACGCCTCCCCGACCATGGCGTCTTCGCTGCCTCTCGCAGCACCACGCTCCTGCCTTTCGTAAACGAGCACCTCCTGGGACCGCTGATTGCTCCCGCCAGCACCGTGCCTCACCCGCACCTTGACCGCCAAGCGACCTCTCCTTCAGCCGAGTGTGACCGATCACAATTTGCCCACCAAGTGGCACCCCTGGCACGCAAACACGGCCACAACGACTCTTTCCGCTGGGAAATTGTCTCCATAAATCTGATGGCCATCGTGTACACGACACCGATCACGACCCCGCTTTCTTCCATCTATGCATGCACGCATACATGACGGCTTAGTTCCGTGCTCACCGCTCTCTTCGTTTTTTGGCGTCTGTGGGCTCTTTCCAGTTACTCTATCCCGTGATGGTCTAGTCACCACTTTGACTTGTTTTTTCACTACGTCTACATTCACATTCACAAGGATAACAGATCTCGCATCTGTAATTCCCCGCCATGCACCTCTCCATAGTTCCTTCCTTGCTTTGTTCCTGCGAACGCGCTTGCCTACTGCAATGGCTCTTCGCAGGTGAATCTAGTGGCATGGGCTAATTGCAGCAAACGAAAGCCCGGAGGAGGGTCGCCTATCATGATGCTCTCTCAGACTAAGAAGCAAAGATGAGATTAACTATTCTTGAGATGGTGTACACTGCTGCACGCCTCAAACACGCCGAAATTACACATCGGCTCGCAAACTCGAAACCCCAAGCTCCGTCTCGAGAAGTAATGGTATCCCCTTCCCATACGGAATCTCCTCCGCCTACGGGTGATGTTACTGGACCTGCGAGCAATGCTCGTAATGTTCTAGGTCATCCCGGATCTCGATCTTGCGGTAGGGGCATGGTGGTGGTTTGCGATGTCCGCTTCGAATTAAGGCTTGACGGGCACAGATTGCTAGGCCTCAAGGACCCTCGTTGCTGCGAATGTGGCAACCGCAACGAAGATAGTGGAGCCAAACCTCTTGACACATTTTAGTTGAGGGTCTCTTGTATAGTCGCAGAGCGATAGGAAGTGTTGATGTCGCAGACCGAGGGTTTCTTGTACAGGTGCAGAGGAAGAGGATGGGTTGATCTCGCCGGTATTTTGGAAGGGCAGGATGTACGGAACAACTCACATTCCATGGGAATGAAGAGCTTATATATATACTCTGAAAATTTTCGTACGTGGGCTAATTGCGCGCTGGAAGACCAACGGCAGTTGCCATGATTTGCTGGATGGGATCGAGCGAGCGCTGGCAACATGATAAACATAGGATACTGTGGTGCTAACATCTCTAGATCGTCTTGTTACGAACAAACATCACAAGCCAACAAATGACACCACCAAACCTCCACATCAGCATCCTGTCCATGCCGCTCACGAGACGCTTTGGTCATGCGCCATCTTCAAAAATACAATGCGCAAGCAGCATACAAAGTGTTCCTAGCGGTTAAATCATTAAACACGCATGCATGTTTCCACTCTGAGGACGACACCGACATCAGCAGGCTATGAGCACTGTGGCTCACTTCCTTGACTTGTCAACACTTTTCTTGCCATCATCTTTCTTCTCCTCCCTCCTTTCCTCTCCATCATCCTCCTTCAGCTGCGGCAGCTTGTGACGGGTGTGCCGCGGTCGCTGCTGATGATCAGGACAATTCCCCTCGACGGGGCGGACATCCACCTCGATATCATCACAAGGCGGTGGATTACGACGGCCGCTGTTTTGGATCATGATTTGGTGTTCGCATGGTGTACGTTCCGGAAAGGATCCGGGAGTGGGGGCGGGCGGGCCATGGTAGCAGTTGCAGCCGAGGTAGTGGTGCCAGACTTCAAGGCACATGATTGTTGGTGGCTTGGTTTGTCTGAAGGTAAGGGTTGAGGCCGAATTACTGAATGTTGTGTGATTTGTTGCTGAGCACTTGTTAGACAGCGGACGATGGTTGTTAGGAAGACCAGGAGACACGGTGGTTGGAGAGGTGGTATTACAAGAAGCTTGCGTATGACGGAAAACTGACGCATTTATAGAAAGAGCTGGTGGGCTAAGATTATGACAGTGAGTAATCCTGTAACGGTGAATACCTCTGTCGCTGTGAATCATACTGTCACTAGAAACACTACTGGTTCAGCGGTGGTTACTATTTCAAGTCCGTGTTCGTGATGTCCGAGCAGAGAACACATGATGTCGCAGCTGTGGCTCATCCACCCTCCCAAAAGCGAGGCTGGAAACGACACAAGCGCAATCCCAACCCGAAAACCCAAGGACACCCTCTGCGTACTGCAAGCCCCTTTCTCCTGCTCTTTCAGCCTCATCCCAAGGCCGCTCCTTCAATCGACAACGTTTTATCATCAGGGAATCAGTCCCCATCACTCTCCTCTCCCTCCGTTCCCTCGGCTTCTTCGTCTTCCACACCATCCCACTCTTCGTGCACCTTCCCATTATCCTCCCCCTCACCCTGCTCCTCACCCTCACCCTCGTCGTCCTCATCCCCAGCCTCTCCCTCCCACACCAACCATCCTCGCCACCATCCGCTGCCCGACCCGTTTCTTCGACCATCCCATCCCATCCCACCTCTTCCCCCGTTGCTCTTCCCACGTACCCCGCATGATCTCTGCCCTGGCGTTCGCCAACTTCACATCTTATACATTCACCGCATCAGATACGCGAGCGTCTAAACCCCCACCGGAAAGCAGCCGCACGCCAGCGGGTCCGGTGTGGATTGGAAATCGAATCGGTGCGTGGATATTCAGGCTAGCGTGGGACGGAGATAATGGTGTGGTGCAGATGTGAATGATGTGCTCTCCGGCGACGGTGCGATCTCTGCGAATTTGGGATAGTCGAGGGAAGGGGGAGAGGCCTGGGGGCGGGTGCTTTGTTGGGTGGAGTGACGAAAGCGGGGGGACAGTCGGTGGAGGGTTGGGCTTTGCAGGTTGTGAATAACAGGGGCGGGGATACGTTGGGTGGAAGTTGTGGCGTGCCTTTGGAGGTGAAAGCGGAAGATGTGCTATGTGCTATGTGTCTCCGGAATGAGATTGAGGTATCATGACAAACATTGCACGCGATAGATGACGAACGAAACATCGCCTCCCACAGGCACCAGCGATTAAATCGAAGACATCACCAAACAAGAATCCGTACTCCCTAACACGCACGTCATGATTTGCTGCGACATTCCCGTCAACGATAAAGAGCAACGTATAACCCTTTATTAGAACACAATGCCCCCCGCCCTTCAGTAAAGAAATCTATCCACACACTCAACGCATCACCATATCCATCCTCCTACCCCCAAACCCACGACCGGGGTGCTTCATCCCCATTTCCCCCATAAAACCACCCATAGGCATACCATCCAGACTGTCCATCGAGAACGAATGCCGTCTCCGTCCCCCGTCCTCAATCATATGATCGTGTCGGGCACGTCGCATACGGTGTGGGCCCTGCATGCGACCGTACTCAAGTCCGGATTCGAACTCGGAATCGCTGTCCGAGTAATCGCCTTCGACATAACGGACGCGGTGGTGTGATCGTGGTCGTCTTTTCAATCCCTCGTGCACGAAAATCGCCTCGGGATTGCGGTTCACGATGTTCCTCAGTGCTCGGGTATCGAATTCGGTTCCACATCTTAGGAGGCCGCCATGGTATCGACCGCCCCCCCTCCTCGAGCCGCGGTGACTGCCGCGGCCTCTGTAGTCAGGAGAGTATGGCCGGCCGAGGCCCCAAATTTCAGAGCCTGTTATATGGCGATGGTGATCTTGTTCATGTTTCTGCTGCAGCAGGATACGCAGCGCTTCTACGGTGTCAGGGTGCAGTGTGTGCCCTCGTCCTGCCCCGTAGTAGGCCAAGTCGTCGATTTCGCCGGGATGGAGCCTTTGGTGTTGTGCAATACGATTCAAGGCGGGAACCAACTCGTCACTTTCTTTGGCCATCCGATCAAGGGCGAGGAGATAGTCGACCCAGCTTCTCCCTCCCCACCGCATGATATCTGCGCAGTGCCGAACGAAAAAAGTCGACATGGTCTGAAAAATAGTGTCGTTGCAGCCGAAGTTCTTGTCGTCAAAGATCTTGCCCAATTGGCCAAAGACTGCTGTGATGTCGTCGGGGTGCCTTCTTGAGTGATGGTCTCGTGATCGGCCTTTGCAGGCCTTCCAAAGATGTTCGAGGGAGTTGTCGAGCGCAGCCGACACGGGATCCTCCTGGAGCTCTTCCAGGTAGTGGAAGAGGTAGCGGAGGGCTCGTTGACTGGCAGGATCATGGAAGGGACCCAAGTCTTCTGGTCTCAGATAACCAGCACGCGTTTGGACATCACCACCTATAATACGATCCCACAGTGTTGGAAGATAGTTTTGGATTAGATCATGTTCAAGATAGATGACTGCTTGCTCAGAGCGGAGCAAGAAGTGGATTGTGCCATCGCCGTAGCCACCATACAGATCCATAGTGGAGCTGGTAGGTGATGGCTTGCCGGGTGGTGGTAGATTCAGCGAATAGCGATGCTCACTGTGGAACCTCAATAATCGCTAAATCGATCAAAGATAGCAGAACGCTCATGGATAGCTTAGACCAACAGTTGCAATACTTCAGATGTAAGGAGTGCTGAGGAAGCGCGATAGAAGATCGAAGGCTTCAAAACTTATAGATCAGAAGGGAATGTAAGACAAACTCTGTGTAACAGTAAGCGGCGTGATGGCGAACAAGGCTGTGCATGGTTTGCCTGTCGTGCAAGGTTCTAGGCTTCACCTTGTTCCACAGCAAACGAGCCAGCCTCGCGCAGAAACATCTTAATGTGCTTTGCTTACCGAAGGCTGAATTCTCAATGGTGTCTTACCTTAACCCAAACAACCGTGCTCGTTGTGACTGCAGAATAGGGCGTTTGCAGCTTTTCGAGAGGCGAACTCGCCGGCTACCTTTATCGCAAAAGGAGCTGCCGTTGCCGGCTACTCGCTGTCGCAAATCTGGTGCGTCGTCTCGACAAAGCTTTAGGGCCATGTCGAGGGCTGTGGGTAAGTTTGGCGGTAGATGCCTGTTACCGAACCGGAGTACGGAGCCTCAACCGCTTTGCAGGGACTGGCTTCAAACCATCGCGACTGTTAAGCAAACAAGTGCGAGTCTGACTGCAGATTTGATGTTAATCAGACATTCCCACACAAGGCCACACTATCATTATCATCCTCTCGCATACATAGGAGCGAGACGCATGGTGAAGCGGACGAGGAAAGCAAACACAACGCTGGCTAATTACACACACGCTTATAATGGGGCTTATAGGTTAGCAATCGAGGTAGGCAGTACGTGTGAGCCTGAATTCGTGGAACGGTTGCACAGGAGCAATGTTTGTAGCTGCACCACACTGAGAGCATAATGGTAACCAACTATACGCTGCATTTGCAAATGGCGCATGAACCAAATCATATTCTACCTCTCGTGAATGCTTGATACATTCTTGGCAGTCACAACCAGTAGATGCCCTAAATTTCTTAGAAAGCCTGACGAAGTTCTCCCAGGAAAAGTTCGAGGCCAAAGCTGTGATATTATGTAATCAGTGCACTAGTGCTAATGCGGCTTGACTCATCATCGCACCGGCGACGACAAGTCATCAACGTGCTGCGATGTAGACATAAGGTAAGTATAAATTGATGTTTCCTTTGACTGTATAGTTCAAATTATGTTGAAATTGCCAGACTTCAAGGCACAATACGTGCCCAGCTGCTCTGTCTAGTCATGCCGTTGTTGTGCCCTATTTATCCATTCGTTGCCGCTAGAACTTTGATATCAATGGTGATCATGCCCCTGATCACGTGTTGCAATGTGTTGATGATAATGTTCTTGTTCACGTGTTACATGTGTTGAAGTCAGCCCATGCGCGTTATATGAGTTAGAAAAGCTAAAGATGTTAGTCTCCATCCACACGCAGGTTTAGTGGCATCATGAACCTCGCAATAGACAGAAGTTGTGCTGCGCGAGAATCCTCGACCGTGCCATAGAAGGATTGAGGGGTTCCAAAGGCTCTCTCTGATCGTAAAAATGACTCTGTGTAGGACGTGAGTAGGACCTTGATTGCAGCTATAAGATCTGGGATTCAATGGGAGCCATCAACGTGCAAGTCCCCTTGAAAGACCTGCCTCTGGCTATCCAGATGGGTCCCTCGGCTGTCACAGATCAGGGGAAACCCCGTTCGTGATGTCGTCCCTTATGATGTCGCCGTTGAACAACTGGATGGAATTGGCTCCGCTGTTTCCCACCATTATGGCTCCGCTCCGGACCGTGTCAACAAAGTAAAGACGCCTCAACGGAACCTAGTGCACCCCCGTGCCTGGGAAGTTCCACGCAATTCTTTCCACGCCAATCTCTCACTTCACCTCTCTCCACATTCAATATCAAAACCCATCTCTTCGTTCCCCTTCCACCTAACTTTACCATCCAACATCTAACCTCCGTCGTGATCTTTGACGATCCACATAAACAAGATCACCATTTCTCGATCCACGAACATTTGCCTCGACAAGTGCGAGCATAATGTCTCAGGATGGGAAAAAGGTCATCTACAGGTTCAGAAAGAACTTGACCGTCGATGATATGGCTTCCCGCAACGCGAAAGACACCTCGACCTTCAAGCCTGTCAATCCCGCCGGCGACGCTGCCACCATTGACCTCCGTAACCGCGTGAACGAAGCTAAAGGTAACGTTGTCGACCTTCCTGACGTTTCCTCCACCATGACTCAGAAGCCCATAGTGTCTGGACGCGACGAATATAAAGCCACGGCAGTACGTACCCCTGGAAACGAAGTGGCGTCTGGACGTGATGGATCCGGAGCCATGGCAATGCCTAATCCTGGAAACGAAGCCGCGTCTGTGTCATCCACCAACAATGACGCTTCCTTTGCTGCTCTCAACAACTCCATGGTCTTTGAACACCATACCCCAAAATCCATGGCAGTGTCTCCTTCTGGAAAGGGTACGGCCTTCATCCAAACCACGTATACTGACGGCACTGCGGTCCGAACCCCTTATGCATACACCACCCCGACGGACAATGAAGCCGAGGCCATCCGCCGCAACACTCAGCAACTCATGGCACGTCGGCATGCGACCATGATCAATGGACGTGGACGTACTCACTTAACAGCGACGGTCGCAGGACCTCTGCAGCCCTTCAGCAACTCCATGGCGGCAGATAGAGCTGCGATCGATGCCGTGGCTAAGAGTTACATGGTCAATTCGAAATCGAAGCTTCCTGCGAGCCTACAGGCCCGTAGCAATGTGGCTGGTACTGAACTTAGAACTCTGGCACCGAAGACTTCGAAGGACCAATATCTCGGCTCCGACAAATCCGAGGCAAGAGCGGAAACAACCCTCGATGCCGGTGCTCAGTTGAGTCTGACTGATGGCGAGACCAATACCATCCGCGCCACTGGCAAGAAGGTCATGTCTCTTGTAACCGCAGGTATTCAAGATACCCTGGAGACTCTAGGACTGGACGGAGGCGCCGATGCTTCCATCAAGAAGCTTATGGATCTTAAGAGCAGCGTCGAGAGCATCGTCGAGACATCCAAGGCTTCTCAAGGAGCAAATATCTCTGCTATCCCAGCGCTCATCACTCCTGAAGGAGCAAAGATCTCTGCTACCCCCGAGCTTGTCACTCCTGGAGGAACAAACATCTCTGCTACCCCAGAGCTTGTCACTCCTGGAGGAGCAAACATTGCTGTGATACCGGAGCTCGTCACCCCTGAAGATGGTACTATCGCGGCGATGAACACTGCTGGAGATACCGAGACCGAGCGAGTAAGTAAATATCTCTTACTATTCGTCGTCCCCTTCGTTTTTCCTCCTATGTCCCTCGGTCGCACTGCTTTATTTCTTTCGTACACCATCCCAAATCTTCCCCATGGTCGAAAACCCTCATCCACGTCATAGAACCTTCCTACCACCAGAACGTTTCCCATGCCTGGGATCTCCATTCGATACGGACTCTTTCTGGTAACCTGACTTGTCTTCACGACACCTGCTGCTGACGACCAGAGACCTCGATTCTGTACTGACCTTTCGCCAGCTCCCCGCGTATCCGACTTCCCTACATACTGATCTCCCAAAAGCCCGCAATGTCAAGTACGTTAAACCGAATGCCCGAAAGCCTGCTGCTAGCAAGCGCGGCAACAGAGGGAAACTGTTCGTCGACTACAGCAAGATAGGAGCCAACCTCCTGGATTTTTGCGAAACACCCGGCGACAAGGAAGTCACCGTAACCCCGTCCGTTCCGAAGAAGCGTGCCCTCTCCAGCCAGAACGATGGACCGACCAAATCAAACAAGAAGCGCTCCACCGTCTCAGATGCCGCCTCCACTCCTGCATCCAAGAAGAAGAGACCCACAATCTCCGGTGGCAACGACGTCTCCACCACTAAATCCCACAAGCAAGGCACCATCTCCGGCGACGGAGTCTCCCCCACTAAATCCGGCCGTATTGCTGCCAAGCGCGGCAAGGACGTCTCCATTCCCGAACCCTCCAACCCCCAAAAATACCCTCTTCCCGAAAACTATGGCGCCCTGATCCAAGACCTCCTCGCCAACTACCCCCCGGACCGTCCCGCCATCTTCCTCGGCGACGACCTCGCCGTGGCCATGGGCCGCGACCCCCTCGCCTACCCGCCCCCAAGCGACCCCTCCTTCCGCTTCATGAAGCCCCAACGTCTCCTCTTCGCTCTGTCCGCCACCGATTCCCCAATCCCGCAGAGCTGGCTGGAGGCGGAGGAGCCGGACCGGATGCTGTATCATCTCAGCGAGCAGGGGCACGATTGGGAGTACATTCGTCGCGAGTGGTTTCGCATGACGGGCACGTGGATTTGTGGGGATGTTTTGCCGAATCGGTTGAAGGCTTTTAAGGAGAACATGGTGCAGCTTGAGGAGGGAGATGTAAGTCTTTCCACACACACCACTTCCGAACCCAAATCCCAAATCGAATAGCCAAATTTGTGCTCGTCCGTGAGTGTGAACTAATACATCATCTTTTTCTCGGGCCAGCAGGCTCAACGTCTTCTCGCTGCCGAGCGCGACGTTGAGACCAACTACCGCAACACCAAGTGGGCCCTCGTGGCGGACCAGATCGTCAAGACTGGCGGCGTGGATTACCCGGTTGCGTTTCTGCAGAAGAAGCACAAGGAGCTCACCTTTCAGGATGTGTTGGCGCAGGGGGATGCGTTGGTGGCGGAGAGGACGGAGGCTGGGGAAGATGTGGTGGATTGAGGTGGAGTATGAGGGTGCGCGCTAGGGCCGGCGGACGAGGCTGCGGTGAGCTTTTGTGCTTTAATTTCGCGCTGAGGGGAGGGGTGGTCTAGCTTCTGTTCTGCGGATTGTGTGGACGTGTCGTTTTCGTGTTCGGATGTGCGGAGGATGGCCTGGCTTGTGTGTGCTGTTTCTCGTGGTGCTGTCGCTTGTGGTGCTGTCTGCGTTGGCTGACTAGGCCCGAGGGTGAGTGTCTAGTTTCTGTTCGGTTGATGTGTGGACGTGTTTGTACGTGCAGAAGACCGCTGTGTAGGAGGACACTTGGCCGATGTTATGCTGTTACTCGTGTTGCTGTCGATTTAGTTAGGCGTGTGCAATACTAGCTTTGTGGAATTCTAAAAGGGTGGGCTGCGCACGTGACTTCCCTGATTAGGTGACTTGCTTGACCTGACAGACAGTTTCTCGAGGCGCCTCTGCTGGCTATGTCTCATGCTTACCTCAGTGGCTAAGGCTTCATACCCATTACCTGGCCTTTGAGGAGTGGATATGTGACGGCCTTCGTGTAACGTTGTTGCCCGGTGAATACTGGGTTGCAAGCGTAGACTAACCCGCTAGCACGCCGGCGTCCTCGTCAAGGTTCTGGCTTGAAAGGCTTATGATGTCCCCCCTGCAGCTTATATGTCACCCATTCACACTTTGTTCATAGCTGGAATTGGCTTCATCTAGACTATCAGACACAATTCACTGGGATTCCCCTTCTCGAGTCGCAGCATCCTCATCTTACTACGATTACTCTGCCCATCGTGTAACATGTTCGTTGTGAAGGGAGTGGCCTTTCAAACTAGATGTCACGTATCACATCATCAAAGAAGCATTCCGAGCTATTGATATGAAATGAGTGGATTGATAAATATAAACCGCCATCACTATGCTATCGCAAACGCCAAATCAAAATCTTGCAAATTGCTCGCTGCGTATCCACCGTCCTAATCAGTAGCTCGTTGCTACCAGAGAAAGTCGCTATCGTACTGATGATGTAAAACAATCTGTATGTAGGCCAGCGACCATTCATCTATGTATAGCTCCGCATAGCATCTGCAACGCGTTAGCGCGGCCGAAGCGAGAGGGCTAGGGTTTGGGGCTTGGAAGTCGGAGGGAAAATACCTTCATATCCAGATCCGCCCTTCAGATCCTTCTCGAATGTCTCCGCCACATCGAGGACTTTAGCGATGTGTTCCATGCAAAGAGGCTTCTTCTCGTTGACAGCAAGAGCTTGGGCCGTACGGACTGCATTTTTGATCTGCGGTAGTCCCAGTTAGTATAAACAAGCGGCTCATTCTCAAGGGTGAGGAACATACCTGGCGACCATTCAAATTATGCCTTGCCAAACGATCATAGTCCACCTCCTTGAAGACGACAGTCTCCAGCCCATCCTTCGCACTAACCTTATCCAAGAACAACTTCCACACCGTCCTCTTCGCCTTCGTCGTCAACTCACCATACCTAAGCGCCACGTGGATACGCGACTGGAAAGCATCGTCGAACGTTTCCACGCGATTTGTCGTAAGGAACAGTATCCCTTGGAAGTACTCAAGTAACCGCAGGAAGATGGAGACCAAAGCGTTGCGGTGGATGTCTTGGATGGTCCGTTTCTCAAGGAAGACGTCAGCTTCGTCGAGGAGTAAGACTGCACCCCAGCTGTGCGCGATGTCGAGGATTTTGTTGAGTTCGGCTTCCAGTTCGCGTGGGTTGGTGCCTAGTTCACCGGCGCTGACCATGTAAAGAGGGCATTTAAGGAGCTCGGCGATGCCTTCGGCGGTAAGGGTTTTGCCCGTGCCTGGAGGACCGTGGAGGACGGCTACAAGGCCGCGACCCTTGCCTGCATTGTGTTAGATCATTTCCTCGATATTATGGGGCACTTAGAATATATTGACCTTGAATTACATCGTCGATGTTTCGACTAGCCGAGAAGGTGTGAGACTCCACCAGAGCCTTGACGATTGACTTCTGATTATCGGGAAGCACAAGCGAATCGAAAGCGCCCTCGTTCCATTCGATATCATTAATGCCAGATACCGTGAACTCAAGCCAGAGCTTCTCGTTAAAGGCGAAACCTAGGACTACTGGACTGGAAATTAATAGCTCTTCTTCAGTGAATTCTCTCTCGGCCGTATCCTCCTGTCCGGGTAACTGGTCGATGTCTTCCTTCTGAACCTCATTACCGTTTTCGTCCACCTCGACTTCCACGATATGAGCATGTTCGTGCTCGTCTACTACCAATTTCATCTTGGTTGTTGGCTTATCAGCGTCTTCAAGAGGATCGCGTGCCTTTGCACCTTCTTCGTCAGAGCTTTCGGCGCAGCAGCCACAGCTGCCATCATCGCTATCTTCCTCCTCAAGGATATCTGGATCTTTGGGCTTGACGGTAGATATTGGGTAATTAGGGTTGATCCGACGATGAATTGCAGGATCAACCATGACTCGGCCATTGATGTTGACTTTGATGACTTGCCGCTTCTTCTTGTAGAAACCCATGCCCTTGTGAAAACGGTAGTTCATGCCCTTGAGAGCCACGAATTTCTTGCCTCGCTCGATCAACTGCTGCTTGAGAACCTCCGAATCCTTATGGTACTTGAGAGGGTAGCATGCTAAGCTTGTAATCTTACGAGGTCCTTTGAAAGCTTCCACCTCAACCTCCATCGTTCCCATGCCGAAGGATTTACCGTCGTATTCTAGATATCGGCCTTCTATACAGTACCAGTTACCTTTCATAAACGACGATTCCTAAAAAGATACAGTTAGTAAGCCAGCCATATATGCAAAGCAACAGGGCAGGGTTACCTTGGTAGCATATTCGATCTTGAAAGCTCTCGGCTCGTCAGGGTTGGAGTACGTTGGACAGTAAGCTATCTCATTGCTCTTAAAGAGGGCCCACAGCAAATCGAAAGTGATGGTGTTCGACTCAAGTAAAGGATACAGAGTCTTTTTGGTTTCGGCGTAGTCCTTGTCAAGGTATTTGATCAATATCTTTAAGGTAGCAGCCTTGTGCGCTGCAGCCTTCTTCGCCTTCTTCTTTTTCTCGGTCTTACTCTGCGACTTGAGCTCCTTCACATGTGCACGCATTTCCTCCAGGTACAGGAATAGCATATTTGGGTCCACACATGGAGTCTCTTCCGCAAAAGACACGCCTTTTACGGCCCCCATGACATGCGTAAGAGCTTCCTTCAACGGCTTACTCTTTATGTCCACGACCGTATCCGTGTACTTGTTCTCCCAGTCAAACTTCCGCCGGACTGTAAACACATACTGGTCGTATTCATCCGCATCCGCGTCTTCAGCGGTCTCCGTAAGCTTATAGTTGTGTATTGAGCTGTCCCAAAGCTGGTCTACCCGGATGAAATCCACTTTGGACCCTCTGGAATCTTCACGTCAGCTCATCAATAGTAGTTCGAGGTTGTACTGTACAGACCTCTTCTTCTTCTTGCTTTTGGTCTTGCTGCCCCGAGCCTTCTTCAACACACTCTCGTCCAGTGTTGCCCGACCCCCTCTTCCTATCCAGCGTCCTCTCCCTCTCCGCCCAGCTCCTCCCAGTGCAAGTGCGTTTAGCTGTGCTCGAGCTCGAGCAGCCCGGTCATCCTCGATCTCCTCTTCGCCCTCGCTATCGGAGGTCTCCGCGCTTCGGCGGTGCTTCTTTGACCTGCGCCCTTTCTTCGATCGAGACTTCTTCCGTTTCTCGTCTTCTTCAGAGCTTGATTCCTCGCTGGATTCCGACTCTGATTCCTCTTCGCTGGATTCCTTCCGCTTGCGTGACTTTGCCTTCTTCTTCTCTTTTAGTTTCTTGGCTTTCCGAGCCTTGTTCCTCCGCTTCTTCTTCGCTTCTTCGTCTTCCTCACTTGATGAGTCGGACTCTGTAGACTCCTCGGATTCACCGGAACTGGAACCAGTGTCGGACGACGATGACTCTTCGCTGCTAGTCAAATCCTTCTTGACGTGCTTTGACCGCTTCTTGGCAGCTTTCTTGTGGTCTTTAGAGTGCTTCTTACACACTGTCTTCTTCACCTTGGGCTCACCACCTTCATGGACCTTTTTTTCGGCTTGGTTGTGGCTTCCCTCGGCAACCGGAGGCTGTATGTCTTCTTTAGCTTGTGAGCCTTCTGCTTTGTGGTCTTCCATCTCTCCAAGAGCGTTTAGATCGAGGTGGTTGGCTTCAGTCTGTAGTTGTGGAGGTGTTTCGGCTGGGGTGAAGTCAGGAGTAGATGTACCGTGGTGACTAGAAGTGTCGGATGCGTGGCAAGCTGAACTTCGTGACAACGTGTTTCGGTTTGTTGTCATCGAAATGACTCAGCCGTTGTCCGTTGATCTGAGAGGCGTTCAGGAATTTGCGGGGGAAAAGTTTGCGGGGAAGATGTAAAATCATCCAGGGCCAACGCAATTACCCAAGAAGAAGGAGGATGCAAGTTGGAGCTGAGAATGTGGCGAGGCTACTTGTAATAGTACGATGACTGACTCTACGGGGGGTGGGATGCGCAGGTGGATGACTGCAGGCGAGGCAGGCTGCCGCCGTCGACCCGTTGGTGCTCCATGGCACAGTGAATCCTCGGTCCGGAGGCTAGAGGTAAGGGAACGCCGCCTTTGATTTTCGTACATCTAGCTAGTGAAATCAACTGCATATATGTTGAAAGATAAACTGATAGATAATTAGTATCCCCAACTTACTGTCAATCAGTGATCACATGACTGACGCTCCACCGTGTAAGGCTGAGAACACTGAGCGGAGCTCACATAGCAGCTCCCTGTTTTAATTGTTATACTAGAGTACGCACGCCAAGTACTCACCGTGGTAGGTAAAGGTCGTCATTTCATTGATTTCAATCGGCTCAACTCCACTAGTGTAAAGATACGGTAGGCCCAGTTATTTACGTGGATAACCGCTCTCGAATCTGATCAAGCCATCCCTGTTCCTGCAAGGCTGACCCGCGTCATCTGGGTGCGTGGGGAAATTGTCATTCGTTCAACAGCACGTCCTACCTTGTACTTTGTACTTCCCACCGCCTAAGCTGAATAAGGTAAGCCTGAATACTTCGACACCATATCCTCGACTTGCAATCCCACCGCCCTTGCTGCCCTTGCTCGGCCATGCCCGGATAAGGCTATTGTGCCACGTATCGCTGCTCACAAGATGTGTCCAGCGCCTCAGCAGTGGCCGCGTGGGCTCCTCAGGCGGTTTACAAGGGATCTCGCCTTTTTCTCGTTAATCTCAGTCTTTCATGGATTCCTGCATGATTCCAGCAACAGTGCCAGCTGACTCGGAACAGCCTGAGGAATAGGTAAATATCCTTGCATTCGATCTTGTTATCGCGCATTATTAACTACCTGTAATAACCCGAACGTCCCTCAATTCATTCTTTTGCTGTCAAGCACGCTTTCTTATTCGGCCGGCCTCCTTTGCCGCGATCCCCAACCTCAAGATCTACCGCCGTCACAGTTAAGGCAATCGCAGTATGCTTGTCTGCCAGGCCGTCGCTCACATGAATCCTGCAGAAACTGCGCTGAGCAATGTGCATAGTCTGATACGTCCTTCGCGATAAAACGCTCCCTAATCTCCATTGCATCCTTAATGCTTGCAAATTCGATGATGCCCATGTTTCCATCCCGCGCCTGAACATACCGCTTGCCAGGTGGTACGACGGCTACTTTTACCAAGATTTTGTCATAGAATCGGAGTTTGAGGTCATGGGCAAATTCACCGGTAGTTAGGGTTAGTGCAAGACTGTTGATGAGCAAGACTCGACTGGCATCTTCTCCTATGGCGGCGGCCATGACGTAATCTTGTGAAGGATAGATTGCATTTCTCTCATGGCCTCCGTACCATTCTGCATCCAGTTGAAGTTGACGATACGCGTGTGAGTCGTTCTCCTTTGCGCACTTGACATGGCGGAGGAAGCCCGAGGCTTCATACGGATAGACAAAAACCACGATGGCCGCCCTATCCTCGGGGAAATATCTATTCGTCACATATCAATGTCACAGTCCAATAAAAGCCAGATGTCTTGCAAACGTACTGGATTTCTTGGACGACACCACCAAATATGCGCGTTGCAATAGCTGACGTTCCATACTTGACTGGCTCATGGAGTCTCACGGCGACTATCCGACCTCTCCTTGCTGAAACCTTCCTTGTCTGGTCGAATTTCTCCCGAGCGACTATAGAGGCTGGCGTTTCATTGTCATAATCAGTCCTCCTCACCATTGTGTCTTGAAGAGGCGCCAATTCTGGGCCGTTGTCAAAGGTGGAGAGCGTGCTTCCTGTGACTGACACTGACCCAATGATGGGAGTCTGCGTGCCTGTGGTAGAGCCGTGCAGGGTGCTCGGAGTCGGAGCTCCTCTAGCTCTTATAGTGGAATTAGACTGAGCTGAGTACACTGATGTGGCTCCTGAGGGTGCGATTGATGATGCAGCGGTTGGCAGATTGGACCTCTGTGTCTCAAAACCGATAGGTAAACGCAGAGAAAGTAAATCAGATGTTCTTCTGTCAGGGCTATTGTAATTTTCAGGGTGACTTGAAGCTCTGGGAGAGCCTCGAGAAGGAAAACTTTGAGGTCTGTCGTCCTGCAGTGGCATGTATGTATCGTCATCTTCAAAACCACTATTGCTGCGAGGCCTGTTGCTTGCTGTTGAATATGCTGGACCTTCAGACTGAGCACTACTGATGTCAATAGAAGCGCTACTGGCCTGGGATGTGTTGCTTGCTGTCCAGCGTGCGATGCTCTCAGACTTCACTTTACGGAGGTAAATATCCTATTTGAGAGAATCAGTCTATGAGCAATGCTTTCGACAGTGCGTTTACTTACTGGAATGTTATCGTAAGTGTGCAGATCTTCAGAAGTGTGATCGACGCCCGCTCCTAATAGCGCGACCAAGGCTTTGTTTCTTTGGCTCTTCTTGAGCCGCCGTTCTCGTTCTTCTGGGGTGAGCGCCATCCAAGCCCTTCTCTCCTTCGTGGCCTTTTGCAAAATTTCGTCTCGCTCCTCAATCTTTCGCTTCCGATCTTCTTCAAACCGCTTCTTCATAAGACCGCGATTGACGCCATCAATGTAGTTGCCGTGCCTATCTCTAAGCTCTCCGCGTTTATCCACTTTAGGTACCATTGTCTTCACAAGCTCTCCTCCTATGATGACATGGACAGGGGCCGAGGGGTTGTACGAAAGATTGTTGCGTTGTTCAAACGCAGATAGTGGTTTCTGCTTGAAACGAAGGACGTCTTGAACACCAATGAACTTCTCTCGGACCTCAGGATCAATATCCAAGTCTGGGTTCTCGAAACGTGTATCAATTGCAGCGGAGGTCGTCGACAGCGACTCTGACTTGACGCTCTGGACATCACTAAGTTCAGACGGGGTAGAGGAAGCCCATCCACTCCAGGGATCTGGCCGTACATTCAAAGCTCTTGACGTAGCGCGACCCTCGGAGCGCGCCTGCTCTCGTTCTGCAACCTCTGCATAATGTCGCTTGTCCCATAATCGCGTTCCACTCTCAGGATCGATTGCGGTCCATGCGCCCCTGACTTCAGCATCCTGTCGGTTTCTCATAAATGTGTATTCCTCTTTGGGTGCAAGCCTGTTTTGCGGATCGTAAGGATCAACCTTAGGCTTGCGAATGGCGAGACCAGGTGCAAACATTCGAGGTGGGGATGGAGGAGGCATTGAGCCGACGTTGCCCGAAGATCGTTGGATACTGGAGCTGTATGGTTTGGAACGTTCATTTGCAGATCCTGGTGTGCTACTTCTCAAAGCAGAAATCTGAGACATTTCATCGTCACTCAACCATGACCTCGATTCCACCGGATCAGACACTTTGCGAGGCTGTCCCCGAGATTGGCTGCGCATCTGATCATGGTGGTAGGACCTTTGTTGCCCATCATCCATCGGTGAACTCGTGCTCCTCTCATCCACCCCGTCCAGTCCGTAAAGAGGGTTCGAATCGCTATTGAACTTGACAGGTCTTAGTGTCTTCCGACGCTTTCTAGTACCTTCACGGTCCTTCTGCTCATTGTGATCGAGACCTTCGCGTGGTTTCTTGAGCGTAGCCTTTTGTAGGCTGAGTCTCGAAGAAAGGAAAGCAATCTCTTCTTCACAACTTTTGAGGGACCATCTTGCTTCTCCTAATTGAATCTTAAGTCCGGCGACCTGCTCGTGGAGAGCTGAAAGGATCTTTGACTGACACCGATCATGTTTCTGGAAATGAGTGACTGGCTGTTCTTGGATGACTGCTGATATCTTCTCGCTGACTAGCTTCTGATACTGCTGTTGATAACTTTCGATCTGTGAGAGAGAGAGAATGCTGAGATGAGAAAGTGCGGCCCCGTGGCATTCTGCTTCTATGAATTCAAGGAGTTCAGCCAGGGGAAAGTGGTTACGAGGGTCGTCCTTGTTGTAGAAGACAATACTTTCGAAAGGTGCATGAGTGACGTTCTCGAGGAAATCAATGATCGTGGTGAATGGCGAGCCTCTCGGGCTATAGGCAACGTGTAAGTGAATGTCGCTGGCATCTTCGTGATTACCCTGGTACTTACAAAGTGGAGTCGTCGGTATCAGGCATGAGTGGATAGTCCTGATCCATGATGCTGCTTGTTAATGCTACACATTTGTCTGGGAGGTGGCGCTGCTTGTAGAGATAGGACGTGGTCAGTGCACTGAGAGCCCTGAGGTTGGGGTCACGGGGGCCTCCAACCAGTTTAATTGCGGCTTGACCACAGAAGGAGAATCACACGACGAGATCTTTGGAGAATTGCAGAGTCAATACATTAAGGGTCGTTATTTTTTCGAATAAATCTAAAAGGAAGATGCATTTCCAACTGCAGTAAAAACGTGGACAGTCACGAAAAGGCTTGAAGCGTGCTACCAGCTTTCGCGACTAGAGCTGGGAAATACACTAAATGATTCGTCACTATGATAGTATTCCCCATGGCTATAAGGGTGACGACCATGGGAGCCTGAAACTCCTCCATAGGGACCAACCTCACTGTAATCGCCTCCAGTGGATCCACGTCGACCGCCGTGCATGCTGCCAAAGACAGGAGGGTATTCGTGGCGAGGAGGGCTGCCACGATGACGCACTCTGGTATAGCTTCCTGTGTCGGAGAAATCTTCGTCCGAGGACAAGTCACTATACGATGATCCATACGTAGAATAGGATCCCTCAGACGACGCCGTAGATCCTCGTCTCCCGCGGCCTTCTTGTCTATAGTACAGAGGCGGTCTGACTCTACGCCCTGGGTTGGGACGACCGAACATACCGGGACGAGCTCTAGGAGCACGTGCTGGATGTATAGCGCGCCACCCGGCCTGATGCAAAGGAGGTCGATACCGGGCCCTACCAGGGTTTGGAGGTCTTGCGAACCTGGTCCCGTCCCCAAAACCCCGATTCCCTCGCCCCAGCCGTATTTGGTGTTCTCTCTCTTGTTGTTCACGTCGTAACATGTTCTCTTCGTTGCGCGTCGCAATGTGTCTGCCTGCGCGGTTGCGAAATCCCCAAGCCCCCCAGGGCTGCATTGTCGGGCGCATTCGGCGGTTGCCCCATCGTGGAGGCGACTGATATCGTCTTGGGCCGCGTAAGAAGGGCTGTGGACCGTAGACACGTGGATCAGCGGAGTTGAGTGCCCGCCGTGCTCTCGCCCATTGTTTTTCTTCTTTACTCCGCCGGCTTCCACCTAAGCCAGATGTAACTCTAGTCAAGATATTCGCGCCCCACATGGCTGTAAGTAGTGACTGGGACGTAGTAGATCTTAGATGGAGTCGAGGATGTAAGAGATGGACCGAAAAGCGAAGGAAGGCGATATCTTTTGCAGATTGCATGGATTATGTTTCGCTGGCAATGACAGATCATGGCAGTCATGTCAGCAAAGCACCGGAAGTCACGCGAGGATAACAGTTGTTCAGTAGTCCAGCGCAGGTTATTTGCTATGCCACGCAAACATTAGGAATCCAAAATGCTCGTGCAAGTGCCACGGGAGAAAAGCTCTGCGACCCGTCCAGCTGCCCATCCAGCTGACTTAAATGCAAGCCACAACATAACCATGTCCGGACTGAAAACCATAGCGTCACATCCATCAAGTGCGGGAAGAAGACTAAAATTCGGCTCTGTTCTGGTGTTGAAGGAGAAGCCTCGCGATGTTGCAAGTGAGAAAAGACACAACGCATCAGACCAATCTGCTCACGTAGAACAGGCAGCCATAGCGGGACACAGCTGAATAGGCTTTCTAGTGTTTCAACTGTCAACCAGCATATAGCCATAAAGTAGCAAACATGGACTAACTCCACGATACCGACTGGGATCTAGTTATTTCAGAGAGATCAGGCCAGGAAGGTAGCCTGAGGGCGAAGCAGCAGAAAGCTCCCAACGGAAGGCAAGGGATGTCCTGGTGGAAGCCGGTGACGTCCAGCCCTACAAGACCGTTAGTTCTCAGAGGTGTCACGCAGGAACCGCCTCTTCGCCGGAGTACCCTAAGAGCCGTTGCATGCCCGGAAAGTCCATGACCTCGGCAGAAAACCCTTAAAACAACGCACCAGGAAACGAGCAGAATGTGTGCGCGGAACCACCTTAGCTATAAGCAACGGAGTAGAAAGTCAGTCGTATGGTGGGGCCTCCGAGGCCAAGACTGTTTTTGCTTTGAGCCTCTAGCGAAATGCGCGTTGATGGGCGCCATCAGAATCAGGACTGTATCCCGTATCGAGTACTCTGGAGTGCATCCAATTGTAGAATGCGCAACGCAGTTGAGATTATAGAGGTCCTGTTGCAACCCTGATGATCACAGTCGCTGAGGGGCCCAAACTATCACCACGTGACTTTGAGCTTTGGGAGACATCTGTAGCATCCTTGCACCCTGGTGGCGAATCATGGAGCGAATCAAAACAGGCTACCGTACTTGCCGGGGGCCTCTAAACTTAGCGGTAGAGGTCAAAGCACATCTCATTGGCAGTTCCCTTCTCACACCACATTATTCGACCTTCACGAATCCCACTGAGACCCGTCTTCAATATTGAAAATCACATTACTCCCACCCCGCAGCCTTACACACCTGCTCGACCTCTCGGCGCTGAAATCTCTGCCAATCGCTGCTCGTGCAACCCACTGGACATCACCATTTAGCAAGCATTTGAGAAAGTCGACACAAGCTCCCTACGAGTCCCGGCATCCACGTTACAATTAAACATGCCTTCTTCATTCGCGTCGAGTTTTGCTTCAGCTGCGGCGGGCAATGGTGCTTATGAAGGGAGTTCAAACAGTAGAGCGCCGGCGCGGGCTGATGGTAGCGGAGACTGGTGAGTAGCGAGGACGGTGGCGCATGGCATACTGTTGTAGACGTTCCCAACTTCATCCGGGGCTTTCGAGCTGTTTTACACAGGCCACCTTGACAACGCGAAGCAACGCGTTCACCGTCATTGCACAAGCTCGAGCAATTATTAGGCTAACGTTCGCGCCGCATAGGTCTCGAGCTCGCACCAATGGCGCAACACAAACATTCAGACGGCCGCCAGTCGCTCCAAGTCTTTCCCATACCAGAGAACCCAGTCAGGCTTTGAGCTCGAACCCAAATGCACCCAGTTCTGGTGTCTATGTACCTCCACACTTGAATACAAACCACCAGTCCAGTTTTAGCCGCAATGGGCCGATGACCGAGAGCCGTTATTCAAAGGACCAACTTCTTGATTTGTTCAGAGCGCAGGCAGATTCAACAACTTCAAGCAAGAACCTTTCAGATCTGTTTGTTGGTGGTTGGAACCCTGGAGATGCCAGTACCAACAGTAACGGCGCATGGAGCAAAAAGGACGATCATAAGGACTCAGCTGCTGGCCCTGAGGTATGCTGGGACCATGAGGGAAAAGTTGTACCCTTGGGTATGATTGATGTTACTGATGAAGAGAAAGAAGTACCTTAGAAGCCGTACCCAATGTAAATATTGAATACTGACGTGCGCTCAGCTGTTCTCGAGCTCAGTGAATTCACCACTCAAGCCGCCCCCACAGAACGCCAATAAGGAGAACACTGGAAGCAATGGCATTGTTGGGCGCAAGACTTCGATTTCCCAGGCGCATGGTAGCCCGAATGTCTACGGGTCGGCTACCCCTTCCACCCGTCCTGGAAATCGACGTCGCGAGATAAGCGAGTCATCGCCCTCGAGTAATCCTTTAGCATCCCCTGCTAGCGGCAATAGGTTTCCCAAAGACGAAGCGCCGGCGGCAACGCCAACTCCTTCATTGCTTAGACGCAGAACGGATCTTAACGAAAGTAATCCGGTACCAACTGTTAGTGACAGAGAGAAAGAGAGTAGCAAGCAAGAGAACGCTTCCAATACAGCCTTGCCGTTTGGTTCGTTGAAACGTAGCACTACCGGACCCTTCAGCGCTGGTCTCAGTGGGCCTTCTTCCCCGTGGTCCGCAGCTCCACAATCTGCTGGCTTTTCTCCAATGGGGGCTTTTGGCAACTTTTCACTAGGTGGAAGCTCGGGGCAACCGACAACACCTGGCGAGAAGAGATCGGGATTCGGCAGTCTGCGCGGCGAGAGCCGTTTCAAAGGACTAATGAATACCGATAGTCCTGACGATATGGCGTCAAGAGTGAAAGAGAAAGCCTCCATCAGCAGTTTGGAAAGGCTTGCAGAATCAGACAATGAGCGAATACAGTCGAATTGGGGCGCGGCTCGGTCGGCGCGACCTTTGAGCACTGAGTCGAATCCTTACAGCAATGAGCAAAGCGGTACAGGGAGTGCAGCTCTCGGTGGCGATGATCCTAGCCCGCCTCCCCAACATGCTTCCCGCGCCAGAAACCTTGACCGTGATTCCTATGACGACACCGGGTTCTCTGCATTCGGCATGTCTTCAGATCTACCACCTTTCCGGGAAATGATGCACCGCCAAGAAATATCTCAGCAACTTACACCTCAATCAAAGCAGCGTGGCCAATATGGTACTCAGGAGCCTATGAGTCCGACCAACACGAACCCGTACCAGAGCCCAGACGGTGACAACGCCGCACCGGATGATGTCGGTTCGGACGGCTCAGATATAGCGACAACCCAATATGCTGGTATTGGAGCTTTTGGGCATCCTTCAAGAGCTGTGCAATCAGCCTTTGAAGGAACCGCTAGTGACCGCAGCCAGACATCCAGCGTCGGTCCTTCGAGAGGGCTACCTACCCTCGGTGCTCTGGGTGGGTTTGGCGGCTTGGGTGGATCTGGGCCATGGTCGGCAGCGCCCGGTGCTATCGGAACCCCCAGTAGGGCAACTCCGGGATACTCTAGTGGTTTTGGCGACTCTCTATTCAGCCCACTTGGAGATCTACAATCCCCCGCCCATACTGGTACTGGAGGCAGTGGCTTTTTTGGTTCGGTTGGTCCCTCAGGGGCTGGCACCATTGGTCGTGGAAGCAAAATGGGCTCGCTCTTTCCAACAGCCATGCAAGAACAGATGCGTGGCGGAGACGGACTGAAGCCAGAGCAAGTGTCAGGTGAGGCTACTGACTCCCACCAATTCAATGCCGGTAGAGCTCCTATCGCCGCTAATGCTCCCGGTTTTGGCGCTCCTGGAAGGGATACGGAGAGTCCTTTTCGGCCGGGGCGTGGCATGGTAGATGATCTCTTCGGTAATCTTGAACCAAGAAATAGAGGAAGTCAAGGAATCAGTTCTCCTTTCGGAGCAAGCGAGGCTGGTGGCGTTTTTGGTCAACCAACAACATCTACGGCCGCGCAGACTCCGTTTTCAACAGCCTCGACACTTTTGGGAACGCCTGGCCTTGCGACGCCAGGTGCTGGCTCCTTTTTTGGGCGTATGCCGGATCAGGATAACTCTGTGTCTAGTCAAATGCCTGCTACACAGCAACGTCAGATGGTGATGCCCGATCGTATGCGATGGATCTACAGGGATCCTCAAGGTAACACCCAGGGTCCTTGGTCGGGTCTTGAGATGCATGACTGGTACAAAGCTGGCTTTTTCTCCCCAGAACTTCAAGTGAAGAAGCTTGAAGATGCCGACTATGAACCTTTGGCCCAGCTCATCAGACGTATCGGTAACTCTCGCGAGCCGTTCCTTGTTCCTCAGATCGGCATTCCTCATGGCTCTTCGGCTGCTCAGCCAAGCAGCACTGCTACTGGAGCTGTTTCTGGTGCAGTGCCTGCTGCGAGTCCTTCTGGGGCACAAGCTGGAGCAGCACAACCACCATTTGCTAGCAGCTTTCCTAGCTTTGGAACTACACTCACCGCCGAACAACAAAATGCGTTGGAGAGACGGAAGCAAGAAGAACAGTATCTTATGGCGAGGCAGAAGGAACACTTGGCACAGCAGCAGGTCATGATCAAGCAGATGCAGCACATGCAAGGTGGTGCTCACGGTATACACTCACAGCAGCTTCACCACCAGTCAAGTGGCCACAGCCTGCACAGCCAGCCAAGCTATGGTAGTATCACTTCACCGAGTGGTTATCAGCCGTCACCGGCACAGGGTCCGATACAGCCCCCTGCATCTGTCTCGGGCTTTTTTGACGGGCCACCTAGGCACATCGGGCCCGGCCTTGGCCCTTTAGGCCCTGTAGGTCCTGGCCTCGAGCCACTCGGCTCTGCACGTGACGGAGATATGCCAGCATCGATGGAGCGGCTCAGTCTGGGTCGTGGAAGCCAAGTACCATTTGGGGGGCCTTCGTATGATGCCAGTCAGCAAGAGGGACTGGGCCACTCACATCAAGTTGCTGCAATGCTACATGACAGGGCTAGACTTCAACACGAGCAAGACCAGTATGACACTCTTCAGCGCGGTGTTACGGAGGATCCTCAAATTTCTGCAGACCGTCTTGAACAGTATCATCATCTAAGAGCACAATATGGCGACGATCAAAATCAGCTCCCCTCTGGAGGCGTCATTGGTCGGCCGACCTATCAGCAACATGATGAGAATGAAGACCAAACACGACAACAGCAGCAAAATGAATCCGGGTCGGCTGTGCAGCATGAGCCTAGGCCTCTTTCACTTACTGAACAGGTCCAAAAGGCCGCAGCTTCGTCGCAACAATCGCCTACAGTGCAACCACAGTCGCCTTGGGCGACTCTAGAGCCTGGCTTACCGCAGCCGTTCCCACCGCCGCAGTCAACTACTCCGTTGCCCGCACCTGCCGCACAGAGGAACAGGCAGCATGTCGCAGAGGCCTTAACGGCAGAGTCCAGGTCTCGGTCTCAGACACCATCAGTAGAAACACCTAGCGCAACTCTCGCCCCATGGGCGAAGGAACTCAACGAGGCGTCCAAAGGTCCTTCGCTCCGAGAGATACAAGAGGCAGAGGCACGTAAAGCTGCACAACAGGAAGAGATTGCGGCAGCGGCAAGACGCGCCATTGCCGAACAGGAGCGGCAGAACCAACCTCAACCGGTTGCGCCAGCTCCCGGTTTACCGTCTTCATCTACGTGGGCCCGTACAAACTCGCCAGCAACACCAACTGCTCCTGGGCCGTCAGCCTGGGCAAAGCCTATTGCCGGTAAATCTAATGTTGCAACACCTGCTACTCCTACGAAGAGGACGCTAGCTCAAATTCAAAAGGAAGAGGAAGCACGTAAACAGAGGGCCGCCGCTGCCGCTGCCGCCAACGCCGCGGTCAATGTTCCAGGGGTCCCTATATTATCGAGTGGGAAAAGATACGCAGATTTGGCGAGTAAAATAGTCTCAACCGGACCTCAAGCACCGGGGGGTGCATGGACAACCGTGGGTGCAGGCGGCAAGCTCAAGACACCCACAAGTACGACAGCACCTTCTGCGCCTGGCTTGCGGGCTGCCAGTATTGGGATTGTGCCTGCACCAGCTCCTATTGTGAAGCCTAAAGCGACTCCTGTGGCGACAAGAAGTACAACCCTTGGAGGACCACTATCTGGGCAGCAAAACGCCACTGATGAGCTTCAGAAGTGGGCGAAAGGTGCATTGAATAAGGGTTTGAGCTCGACAATCAGTGGTATGCCTTTGAATCTGTAGACTCTACAGCCCCATTGCGGCTAACGTTTCTTCCAGTGGACGACTTTGTGCAACAGCTACTTCAATTACCTCCTGAGCCGGAAATCATCTCGGATTCGGTTTACGCTGCCTCGCAAACTCTCGATGGCCGTCGCTTTGCCGAAGAATTCATTCGGCGTCGCAAGCTTGCCGATAGAGGCATTGTACCTGATACTTCGGCCGGTGGCAGTAATGGCTTTTCTGCTAGCACCGCTGGGGAGAACAAGAGCGGCGGTGGCTGGAGCGAAGTTGCCAAGAAAGGACCCGCCAGTGCGGCGAAGGAGGAGCCGAGCTCGGCTTTCAAGGTTGTAGCTGCGAAGAAAAAAGGCAAGAGGTAGAGCTCCAGGCTGCTGCATATCGTGGTGGCTTTTGTCGTCGATTAAGCGGTCCAGCGAGCGCACCATTCATGTTAATCTGTACTATACGTATCTTTGACCTGTAAGATACTGGATAACTTGAAAAGTTGAAGGTATACAAATTTATATTGATGCTCTCATTTTGTGAAAGAAGCCATGGATGTTATGGCCCAAGCCTCCGCATCGGATTGGATGGCAGTTGAGCTGCAGAGACGCGTTGTATTATAACGAACACTGATACTCAGCAATCTGAGAGTGCAGTTATTAGAGCTTGCTGTCTTTCACTGACGTGGTGCACCCCAAATGGGAATGCAGGTTGATATTCATAACTCACCGACAGCCCTAGATATGTTAAACACGCAAGCTATAGGTTCATCAGCAGCAAAATCAATGTCCGAAACATATGCGCGCAGATGCTATAAGTCATCGAGCTCTGCAAATTGCAGACATGGGAAGTATTAGACATCACTTTCCACCATCAACCTACTACTAAGCGTCTATTGTGCTCAGTACTGCCACTCAATTGATTGGCAACTTTCGTTCTAAAGGCTTTATCATCTATACACTAACAATATATCAGAGTGCCATCCAACACCCAGGAGTCACACCAAAGGCTCATGACTCACTCACAGCTTGCTCTGCTGGCCCTCCTTTGACACCTGGACAACGAGCTTTCCAAACTGGCTCCCCTTTTTCATATCTTCAAACAAGTCATCAATATCCTTCAGATTATCCAGCCCATAGACGACCCTAGAAATGACAGGATGTATTTGCTGTTTCCCCACGTACTCCACCATATCACGGAACTCTTTCCTTGAGCCCATTGTCGAGCCGCGCAGCTCAATGTTCTTCAGCACAGCGCTCATCGAATACGACAGCTTGGGACCGGTGGTCATTCCATAGCTAACGATCACGCCACCAGCCTACACAATTCCCGTCAGTAGTTGGTAAGCAGCCCATCGCAGCGCCGACCCACCTTAAGCAACCTAGCCCCCTTATCAACGACGTCCCCCCCGGCTCCATCAATAATCGCATCCAAGAACGGCCTCTCCCTTGGCAAGTTCTTCTTCAACTCCTTCTCCCACCCCTCCACCCTATAACTAACCCCCCCCCTGGCCCCCAACTCCCGCGCCCTCCTCACCTTCCCCTCATCCGCACTACTCACCCAAACATTGACCCCCATCCCCACCGCAAACCCCAACACCATCAACGCCACCCCGCCCCCTATCCCCGTCACCAGGATATTCCGCCCCGCCTCCGCATTCCCGCTCTTCGTCACCAACGCCCGCCAAGCCGTCAACCCCGTCAACGGCAACGCCCCCGCTTCGACATCGCTCAGCCCCTCCGGCGCCACCTCCACTTCGGCCGCATCCACACACACGACCTCCTGCAACGTGCCCACGGGGTTCACTTTCGTGCCGCCGAGGATGCGATAGCCGCCTTCGTCTTCGGGGCCGTCGGGCGAGTCTTTCCACCCGGAGCCGGGGTTGAGGATGACGCGTTTGTGGAGCCAGGATTGCGCGGTGGGGGCGGCGCCGGTGGCGATGACGAGGCCGCAGCCGTCGGCGAGGAGGGGGACGGAGAAGGTGGTGCCGGGGTAGAGTTTTTGCCGGATGAATAGGTCGCGGTGGTTGAGCGCTGCGGTGGAGATCTTGATGACGAGGTCGTTGGCTTTGGGGGTGGGTTGGGCCACTTCGATCAGTTCGAGGCTGGTGGGTGGGGGATGTCAGTGGGATGGGGGTGGGGGTGAGCGGAGCGGAGCGGACGTACGGGTAGTAGACTTGGCCGGGTTTGCCTTCGATTTCGCGGATGGTGACGGCTTTGGGCATTGTGAGGATTGTGAGGGTGTACAAGGGAGTGATTGGCTTAACTGTGTTGCATTGTAAAGTGAGGTCGAGGTCTACAATGTATTTTGTTTGCTGCTATTTCCCCGCTGTCGTCATTTACCGAGGAACCTTTGCTCCGGAGTCGATCCCTGCAATGTTTCCGCGAGAAAACCCTAATGAGTTTATTGTAGTATTCCAATACCTTGCCTGACTGTCTTACATCAATATATCGAAAGAGACAAGAAATAGCTATTCGGCGAATAGAAACTTCCTTTACCTCACCAATAGGTAAATTCGCCTACCCCAACCCCATTCCACTAACCTTAACAACCACCTCATCCCTATTCCACTCCGTTGCCACCAACACCAACATACCGCCCCCTTCACGCTCCTCCCGATACCACTCGCCATCTACCACAAGCCTTTCCATTTCCTCTTCAGCAAACTCGTCCGCATCCTCCAATGTCCTGAACGCCCCCCGGACCTCCACACCTTCCAAGTCCCCGTTGCTGCCGCAGACATCGCGGCGTTTTTCGACAGTAACGAGGAAGATCTCGCGCAGCTCAGGCGACGGAGACCGTAGTGGCTGAGGTGGAACCTGCTGCATTTGAGGTTTGCGTTCCAGCTTCTGTTTCCGTACAGTCACGATAAAGCTATCGGCATCCATGTTGCTTGCGGCCGCGATATGGATGCCGCCTTCGTGGGGATTGAAGTGTTCGCTGTACTCATTCCAGCGTTGTAGGTCGGTGGGTTTGTTTTCTAGGTAGCGGCGAGCGACTTCGTTGGCTTCGTCGAGCTCGCTGTGGAGGCTTATCACGGTGGTTTCTTCGCTTACATAGGGGATGGTGTAGGTGCTGGAGACTATGTAGACGTCTTCATAGTTGGGGGTGATTGCGCTGGTTGGTCTGAAGGCTTCCGATATTGGTCCTCCTGCAGTGGTGTCATGCGGCAGCCGCGTTGGGACCGGGAGTTTTCTTGCTTGTGGCGTGGGTGGCTTGCGCTTCTGCAGCTTCTTCACCTTGACGTCTACGTCGACGGTGTCACCTTCGAGTCCTTCAGCAGAGTTTTGGAGACACCCATTCTCGTCAGTAACCATTCATAAGTGTCCCATTCTTTGCCCCCGCGGTATTCTCCCTGCAGGTACGTTCTTGCCGCTTTGTTCGCATCTTTAGCGGTATGGTACACTCCGATGCTTTTGAAGTGATCACCGACGTATGGGTCTGTGTGCTTGACGGATACGGTGAAAACATTCTCATAGCTGAGTTTCGAGCTTGGTGCAGGCTCTGCTTCTCCAGTCAAGTCAATTATTCGCGTAGCTACTTTGCGCGCGATTGCGTTGCTTTGTAACGGGGTTGCACTTGGTTCTCTGATTGCGCCATTCGCTACAGTCGATGGCAGGCGCGAGCTGCTGGCTGGGTTGCTTTCTGGTCTGGTAGCCCCCCTCGTGTGTTGATATATCCCGTTTTCTGCGCTTTGCAGAGTGTTGAAGATGAAGTGGGAAAGACGCGGTCGCGTCGTGGTGATATCTCGGCTTAGCGTTGTACAACTTGACTAGAGTTCAAGCTCCTTTTCCCTTTTCAGGTTGAATCTTGGTACTATCTCTCTTTTCATCTCTTTTTCAAGATAAGTAATCTTCTACAGCATTAGTATCACTGTCAATAGTAAAAACATTTCAAACATTTCAAATTCACTGATAGCAGGACTCAATGGTGTATAAGATATGCGCTTCTGATCTCCTTTAGGTGTGAGTCTTTGCTGCTGGCGCACTGAGGGAGGCCTTCAACTGAAAACCACCACCATATTAATACAATGCCTGCCTTGTTTTTAGGGAAGTACTCTAGGTATGGAAATTCCTAATGTACTTCGATTGCCTAGAGGATACATGTCTGATGCTTCTTGAGACTTCTGTTCATAGTGGAGCTGTTGCGCAGGCTTCAGGTCATCCCACAGTTTTCGACAGAGTTTAGCCCCGCCAAGACAAGCAGCTCATCCGATTGTCCGTGGACCTCTCTCCCACACAGTCGCTGATTTAGCAAACAACCATCAAGCTTGAAGAGCCGCTTCAGCTTCCAGGAAGATAGACCTATAGCAGACAGCGGCGGACTACGAGTAGAAGCTGTCTAAGTTCCCCTCAAACTAGAGATGATGTCACAGCTTCCCCACGATTCGTACTGGCTGGAGTGCAAGATCCGGGGGCGCTCATTTGGCCCTCAACCCACTCGAAAACCACCGTAATCACCGCTTACTTTCCTTCGCCGTTATCGAAATAGACAAACAAACCATGGGCTTCTCAATCCTCGACCACGCCAGCAACAGCTTAACCCACGGCCGCTTCACCGTATGACCCTGCGGGCTTTAGTGATGATGCGATTGATGAGTATGTGTGCTGCTATAGTATACCAGGGGAGGCTGAGGTGTATGTTGAAGATTTATAGGGCGACGCTAAGGGATGGCGAGTTGAACCGGAGGGTGTTGGAAGAGGGGGGGAAGCTCAAGTGTCCCGTGCTGGCGGTGGGGAGTACGCTTTTATTGCCGATGAGGTGAGGAAGCAGATGGAGAGGGTGAGTGAGGGGTTGAGTATATGGAGTTGGGCTTGGGCATCAGCTGGCGGAGGAGTGTCCGAAAGAGGTGGCGGAGGTTTATGGGAGCTCCTGGGGGAAGCATTCATCAATGGGATCAGGGTCATAGGTTGGGGTTGCCGTGGTAGACACTACGCGCCAGTTACATCCCTCTCCACATCCATCTGTACCACAGGTTGTGTATGAAAGACAGCTCTGTATATTGTGAGTTAGAAGGCCTTCTTTCTTCTCACTAGAATCTAACCGTGTGCTGGGAGCCATTGGGGTCTTTACTTTCTACATATCTTCGTTTCTAGACTTCTTCCATCTGTCTGTTAACAGCCGCAGCATCAAAGAAGGTTTTCCCGTCTCATAAACGCCTCGAGGCTGGTACCAGCAAGACTTCCCCTTACCACCCATTCAAGCACCAACTTATCGCCGTCCCTTGTAATCGGCAGACACATTGTTGGAACCGTCAGTACTATGGTAGATCTCGGTGCAGCCTGTCAGGATCTCATGAAGATCATATCGTAGCGATGAGGGCAGATCAATAGATGACATCACGTCAGATTTGTTTTGATGCCGAACTGATCCATATATGCGTAGATTAATGCTTGACCATTGCACTGACTCTTGATAGAAGTATCTCATAGAGACTCTACCTCCTACTACCGACTAGAGGAACCCGTGAGTAAATGGTACTCCAAGCAACCCTATGAAAAAGGCGCGCACGGCGTGGTACGAGTTCTTACCCCGGATATCCAAGGTTCAATCGGGCTAAGCGGCTTTTTAGGCTTGGCCAGCAGCCACGAGTTTACCCGAACGCTCCTCTTCAATCATCATTCTCTCGGACCATCTCCTTCATCACTCTCTGGTTGGACTCAATTGGCAACGCCATTCGTCCCTGCATCAAAACCGTACACGATGTTTGCCTCACGTCAACTTTTCGGCGCTGTTCAGCGCAGGGCGTTCTCCGTCTCAGCCAAACAGGTACGGGACTCGAGATGCTTTTTTCTCGCCGATCATCTCTTAAGTGTCTCAACGCCCCGGTCACATCACGCTAACGTCTACAGGCGTCGAAAGTGACAGTCTTGGGTGCGGGAGGAGGAATCGGTCAGCCATTGTCCCTGTTGATGAAGCTCAACCCCCGGGTCACCGAGCTCGCTCTCTATGATATCCGAGGAGCTCCAGGTCAGTGGAGCGCTTCAAGCTTTTGTCAGGTCTGCCACTAACAATGGGCAGGTGTCGCCGCCGACGTCGGTCATATCAACACTAAGAGCAATGTCAAGGGCTACACACCAGAAGGCTCTGGCCTCAAGGACGCACTCACCGGTGCCGAGATCGTCCTGATCCCAGCTGGCGTGCCACGAAAGCCTGGAATGACCAGAGACGGTACGGATAAAATACCATGCTCAGGCTCTCCAAATGCTGATGTACAACCAGATTTATTCAACACCAACGCTTCGATTGTTCGAGATCTTGCCAAGGCAATTGCGGACGCCGCCCCAGATGCCAACGTCCTCGTCATCTCGAATCCGGTTTGATTTTCACTCTAATAATTCTATTACTCAATACTAATACGGCTTTTCAAGGTCAACTCTACCGTACCAATCTGCGCCGAGGTTCTCAAATCCAAGAACGTTTACAACCCGAAGCGCCTGTTCGGTGTGACGACGTTGGATGTTGTCCGAGCTTCCCGTTTCATCTCTCAATATAGAAGCACTGATCCCGCAGACGAGAACATCACCGTCGTTGGAGGCCACTCTGGCGCCACAATCGTGCCCCTTCTTTCACAGTCAAGTGGCCCAGAGCTTACCGGGAAGGATCTTGATGACTTTGTCTACCGGGTACAATTCGGTGGTGACGAGGTTGTAAAGGCCAAGGATGGTGCCGGATCAGCGACTCTGTCAATGGCAATGGCCGGTGCGCGCTTCGCCGAGAGTTTGCTGAAGGCAGCTCAAGGTCAGACGGGTGTTGTTGAGCCTACATTCGTGGACAGCCCTCTATACAAGGATGAAGGCATTGACTTCTTTGCATCCAAGGTCGAGCTGGGACCCAATGGTGTTGAGAAGATCCACGATGTTGGCAAGCTCACGGACCACGAGCAGAAGCTGCTTGAGACCTGCAAAGCAGACCTCAAGAAGAACATTGAGAAGGGTAACATATCTCCCGCTCGGTTCACGTTGATATCAGAGCTGATTGTTTTTTTAGGTGTCAAGTTCGTCAAGGAGAACCCATAGATCATGTCTGAAGGATATTCCCGCGCGGAGACCGGGAAGCATACCACACGATCTCGCTACTGTCTTGTGTAAAACATAGATCATACAAACTGCCATAAGAAATCAAGCGTATTATTGAACTATGCTACGGAACGTATCGTTGGCAGACCTCTGTCAGGCCTGACAGAATGCCTTGACAAGAATTCCATACTGTCAAAACCACATACCACTAGTAGTAACATATTCGGATGACTTATTAACCCAAGCCTGCTCATTCATCTTAATGCCAAGAACGCCTCCTTCTCAAAGCGATTGATCTCACTAGCTCGGTGTAGTGACCTGGGGCCTTCCCCAAAAATGATTGGCTTAGTGTCCCGAGTTGTTCTTCTTAGAGTACAGTCCAGCTGTCTTACTACAAGGCACAAGCTAAATTGGCATTTCAGCTCGACGCCATGTCTAGTAGCCTTACGCAATGGCACACGAACACCGTCCTATCTTTCGTCGGCAAGGCTGGGTAACATGTCGCGACATTTCTAATACGTCGCTGAGGCTTCTTCAACATTCTCGAGGCAATGACTGATCCACTGTCCATCGCAGCTTCAGTGGCTGGTCTTGTTGCATTCGCTGGTACTGTTTCCAAAGAAGTCTTCCAGTTCTTTTCCTCTATCAAAGATGCTCCGGAGAATGCACGAGTTTTGGTCTCTGCGTTGTACTCTTTGAATGTGACCCTTGGCCAAGTCCAGACCAATCTTCTTGATTCGCGATTTGTTGCAGATCATGATGGAGAAGACTTCAAAGCGCTGGATGTTTGTTTGATTAACTGTACGGCGATTCTCAGCGAGCTTGAGCGCAAGGTGCGGAAATCCGGTTTCGGAGAGGTCACGAGAGGTCGGGCGACGAGGTTACGGGATGCGGTGCAGTGGTCTTATACAGATGACGAGCTCGCCGAGTATTTGCGGCGTGTGGAGGCGGAGAAGAGTACACTTAGCATAGCTATCGAGGCGTTTACGATGTGAGCAGATCTCGCCCTCCTGGCAGCCACTAGGGATTCAGAAGATTGACAATGGTCGTGTTTTAGGAGGATGATGACGGAAGTCTACCAGTACGTTCAAGATACTGCCAAGACAAGCCGTAAAATGGATAGACGCCTCAAAGACCTCCACGTCTGCCTGACCTGGATCGTGCAACAAGCCACGAAGAAGGGCGGCAAGGATGGGCACACAGCACAGGAGCAAATCGAGAGCTCGGTCATAGCCGCCTCTTCAGTGTACGGAGAGGCAGACCTAGAAAGACTACTGGAATCCTCTGGCTCAGTACTCTCTCTGAGTCTAGGAGAGCTGACTGAAGAATCAGTTGGAGCTCGCTGGCAGCCTGGTGAAACCTCACCGGTACCCGCAAAGCTGACCTACTCCGCATTCCGCCGAGGTCCAATTCTCCCAGATATCTCCGGGCACCCGCAACCAACTACAGTGATTCGACCACCCTCGCGTCGGGAAAGACCCCTATCTCTGCTGGAGGCTACCCAAACACTCACAGCATCTGGTCCGCATTCACCTCCTTTCATCGTAGCCGGAGACAAGCTATCATCTCACTTAAAAACACACCCCAGATCCCCCAGTCCGTCTGGCCCAACCACCTTCCTCGCCTCCGACTCCGTGAATATCAGCTCCTCGCTCATGACCGCCACGCAATTCGTCGGCATGGTAAACTGCCCTTTACCTACCCCGCCGTCGAACCTATGTCTCTTAACTAACGACCTATTAGGTCATCCAAAAAACCAACCCCTTCCTAACGCCCTTCTCCGGTCTTCCCCCCGGGATCTCATCACGAACTATAGCCGAAGACATGCAAGAACTCAGCATGCGTTTCCGCCGCATCCAAGACGCCATCAAAAATCTCGGCAACGATAAAGACCTCTATCTTCCGATTGAAAATATGACCGGGTCGTTGGAAATTTATGCCAAGTTCGCTGTTGACGCGATGCAGAAATCTACTATAAGTAAATCTCCTTTTCCCTTCTTAATTCCCCCGCTTCCCCCTCCCCAAACAAGATCCCCCGCCCATCCCACTAACCCTTCCCTCCCACAAAGAAAGCATCGTCGCAGCCGCCCGCTCCGAAGAGCGCGAAAAACTCCGCGAGCGCGCCGAGCGGAAACTGGCCATGGTGGAAGATCTCGTCAAATCGATGGAGATGGCCGAGTTGTTGCGCCTGCAGAAAGAGCAGATGCGCGCGCTGGAGAGGATGGCTGACGGTTTGCACGGTGGCGGTCGTGGGAGACCGGGGGGTGGGCCGGATGGCGAGGTCGCCGTCTCGACCCCGCCTTTCTCGCCCCCGCCTCCGAGGGCTGAAACGGAGCTGCCGTGGGCGCCGGGGGATGCGCCGGCTGGTGAGAGCGCCGCGCACGTGCCGTCGCCGCGGAGGCCGGGGCAGGGATGGAGTCGTGCGGGGGTTGGGAATGGGAAGGCTGGGGGGGGGGATGATGGCGTCGAGGGGGATGCGGGAGAGCGCCCGGTGGGTGGGGTGGAGGCGAGGTCGAAATCCTATGGGCAGAGTTTGAGACCGCCGGTGCCGATGAAGTCGAGGTTGAGGGGGTTGGACGGGCATGCGAGATCGAGGTCGACGGGTGATTTGAGGGAGTGAGGTATGTGACTGGGGAAGGGAAGGGAAGGGAGGAGTGGACTGTAGGGCTGGGGATCGGTTGGGAAGTGTGGAGAGGTTTTGTGCCGGGTTTGGGGTTGATGCGATGTGGGGGTTTAGGTTGGGGGGCTGGGATTTGTTGGTTAGCGTGGTGAGATACCCTAGTTGCGGAATGAGTATATATCTCGCTCTTGTGCGGGAAGGTGGGGTTGGCTTGCTGTAGGCTGGGAATATTTGTTCATGTATATATCTTTTCAGTTGCCCTTTCTTTTGTGTGCTTGATGAGTGGATACCTTGAACGCTATGGTAAGGTCGGTCTTGCACGTCGAAGCAAGTCTTAGTTAGGAGACCCTCGATGGGGGCCTGCTCCAAGAGTCGCAACACCCCTGAGCCTTTTTGATTCCTGATTGCATCTAATAGGTTTCCGTGATACCCTCTGTTGCATTGTCTGGCACAAGGCCCACCAGACACAACCCCCAACTTCCGGTCCCCTTACATGTCTCGATCTTAGTTCCTCGGACTCTCCGATCTCCACACCGACCTCGCCGCATGTTAGTGCCTCGAGTAGATCCGATCAGACACGGTTGTCACATCTCAACGCCTTCCACTCCTCGCTCTGCACCCCCCAAGCGAGGACCTTTCCCCGCTAAGTGCCCCATCGCGCCCTTCTTCCCGCTCATATCAAATTACAAACCATCCCCCGACGCACCCCCACGTGTCTCATGCGCCGTCACCTCAAATAATAAATCACGACCCAACAAAACCCAAAAAAAAGTACACACCCCGCCCAAAAAACCCACCGATCCTGCTTCGCCCTCCTCTCCACCATCCGGATCGTCTCCCCCGACACCCCCAGCGTATTCGCCACACTATACAGCTTCCGCTGCGTCCCCTTCAGGATCTCCCTCTGCTGCCCCAAGTCCCCGAGTACGGCGCGGCCGCGCTCGAGGTATTCGTCGAGCTGGGCGTTGGTTTGCGACATGAAGCTTTGTTCGCGGAGGGCGTGGGTTTCGCGGGTGGAGTCGAGGGGGGAGGCGCCGAAGGAGAGGGAGGAGCCGGGGGGGTTGGAGGAGGGGGCGAATGGGGAGGTGGACGGGAGGGAGGAGTAGGTGTAGGGGTTTTCGGGGGTGGAGGCGTGGTGGGGGCGGCGGCCGAGGAGTTCGGTGCGGTTTTGGGATGTTTGCTGCGGGAAGGGGTTAGCGGGGTTATAGGGCTGGGAGGTGGGGTTCTGGGGATGGCGCGAGAAGGGGGGGGAAAGCATGAGGGGGTAGCGTACGCTTTCTTCTCGGTCTCTTTTCAGGCGGTCGAAGGATTGGCGGTAGTCGAGGAGGTCGGCGCGAAAGGACTTGATTCGTTCGTGGGCTTTTTCTTGCTTGCTGGGGATGAGTTCCCGTTTGGCCATTTCGGAGTAGTCATCAATTGTTCGGGAGAGGGAGGTCAGGGAGGCTGCGATTTGACCTATGGTACTGTTGTGTGAGTGGGTGGTTTTGGGGGAGTTCGTGGGGGAGATTGACCTTGTAGGGCGGACGAGGAGGTCGCGGGGGCGTCGGCGAAGGCATCAAGGTCTCGTCGTACGGATGATGACTGTTTCAGGGCGGAGTTGAAGAGGGAGTTCTGCTCGCTCAGTTAATTGAAGACAGAGGGCTGGGGCTGGGCTAACCAACCATGGCAGGTGATGAGGTGCCGACCGGCGTATTTACAATCGAGTGGCTACAAGGAGCTAGGGCCTGGCAACTGCACAGGAAATCTCTCTAACTGCTAGGGAATTTGTGTGGCAAAGGTGTGAGGGGTTGAGGGCCCACCTTCACCATCATTCGCTTCCAGTCGCCAGTGCTCGATTGCCATACGTTGTACGTGGCTCGAGCCAAAGTAAGAGGGACGCCAAGACAGATCGGCAGCTTCGGTCTCCTTCGGTGCATCGCATGACGCTTCCACCGTCTTGGACCCTGGATGCGGGCGAAGTGGAGCAGATCGAATCATTTCTGGCTCCATCTTCTCCAGCTTCTCCATCTTTTCCACCGTCTTCATCGCCATGGCGCATCCCGGAGAAAGAGAAAGCGCGCCAACGTCCTTCGTATCGGAGAATAGGACCCCACCATTTTCAAGGTCGTGCTGCAGGCCGAATGCTTAATGATCCCTCTTCCAAGTTCCTCTCGGCTCGGGTCCCTGTCCGGGTCCCTGTCCGGGGGAAAACAGGTGTCAATGGGCACGGGCGCGGGGCGCAGCAAGAAAACCGGCCGAGCAGCTTGCGGAAGCTTTCCAGCTGCTGTCTTGGTGCTGTCCAGTTCCTGGAATTCCAAGGTCAGGTATTAATGGAAGAGTGCGAAGGTAGTCGGGATAGTCAGGCCTTGCATTCAGGCCGCAGCTCTCCTAGGCCAAACGCGTTCATCTCGCACCCAAGCGAGGCGGAAATCTGCCTCTGCCTTGATCCCCTTCAATGAGAATGACGGAGCTCGAATGCCTTTCTCTGCATTTCTTTGCATCTCTCCTGCCTCGCCTCACTCCCACTCCTTTCATCTTTCGTCTTTCGTTGACATCATCACACATCATCCTCGTTGTTCTCCACCCACCCCCACGCCATTGGTTCTCGGAGGTTACACTGCCGCCGTTGTACATTATTCCGCCGAACAAAGGCGTCCGGCTTGAATTCACATGTTATTGACCCGCGGGCTACACAGCGTCTGTTACATTTGCGACCCTCCATTGCGGAATCCTGGTGCTTTATACAAGCTCACCTATTGAAGCGCTATTTCTGTCCGTGTTGGCCACATGTTGTGCTTACCGGTCCCTTGTAATCACCAACAGCGGTACCCTTGCGCATACGGCGCAGTTGCCAGGAACGAATCCGCGTCGCACTTCACAGTCAGCACATCTTCATCAATGCAACGATAGCATTCACCTCCATCCAGGCTCCAAGGACTACCTCCAAACCGCTTCTTCTCATTAACATCCTCGTCCTCGATCACCCAAATACTCTCCACCATGCACTCCTCTCTAACCACCACCTATCTCATCCCGGCCATCCTCCTCAACCCCGTCCTGTTCCTCCACAGCCTCAATACCATCCTCTCGCGCATATTACCTCCGATCGTTGCCCAAACGACAATACAGCCAGCACCGTACTCTCGCCTCGGCCCCTCAGCCAACTATCCTCACCTCGACATCCACGCCAGCGATAATCTGTGCTGGAGCTATACAGCCTTGATGGTATGTGCGCAACTGGTGGCCTTTGGACAGGTCAGCCAGAGTAGAGCGGAGGGAAAGGAGAGGAGGGAGCGGAAAGAGCAGACGAGACTGGCAGCTATGAATGGGAATGGGAACGGCAATGGGAAGCTGGTGAATGGGAATGGGCACATGAACGGGCATGGGAAAGAAGTCGCGAATAGAACGGCGAATGGTGCACCGCACCGGGATTTTTGGGACGACGGGGACGAGTCCGAGTCCGAGTCGTCTGGGCTGACACGGACGGAGTCGGAGACGACCGAGGAAGAGATGGTGTTCTGATCCCTGCCTCCCATGTGCGCGCCCGTCAGCGTTGTTGTTCAACAGCACATGGTCGTTCCCTCATTTTTGGTATTTCGAGGTCTAGGCTACGGAACGTTGTTTGCGTACCGGCGCTCGGTGTTGTGTTTACCCGCATGTGGTTTTCTTCCTGGTTAGGCATTGATAGGATACCCTCCTTTTTGAGTGACTTTCAAGCATTCGTTTTACTGCGAGTACATATAGCATTAAATGGCGTCATCGAGTCGTGATTGGCTTCGAGTTGGCGATAGGACTGCAGAGAGCAAATCATACCCACCTCGAGGCTCTACACTCGCAATCTGCAAGTGTATCTAGTAGCTACCATTTGCAGAAACCAATCCTCACCGCGGTCGCATCTATTTGAATAGGAATCAACCAGTAAATAATACGTCAGCTGATGGTAGTCATACTCGTACAATCATTACAAAGCAAGCACTGGGGCGAAAAGGAGACTACCTTGAGGGACGCGTGAGATGGACGAGTAATCCGAGGATTTTCGAGATGCCTCGGCATCTTTCATATTACCGAGACATCTCCGCTGAAATCACCGGCGGCATCTTCCCCACATTAATCTTCGACAACAAGATCACTGTTCTTCCTCCCAACTACTCTTCATCTGATCATTACACCTTCATATTCCTTCAGCAATCATGGCGACCGAAAGGCTCAACACAATCTTAAACCATTTGACGCCAGCCAAAAGTGGCTTGTCTGCAATGTAAGCTCTTCGAACCTCACATCCGTTGGTCCTTGAACCAGCTAATCGTCGAATCTTGCCAACAGCACCCAGAAGAACCCTGATGATGTAGTTATAACTCTCGCCATACGAACACCGCTCTGCAAGGGCTTCAAAGGGGGCTTCAAAGACACACCACTCGACTACCTTATTTACTCGCTGCTGCAGAAGGTCATCCACAAGTCGCGGATTGACCCGCAGATGGTTGAGGACATTTGCCTAGGAAATGTCAGTATAAACAAGTAGACCGTGATGGAGTCACTCTGCTAAACTTATATAGGTCAACAGTGGAAAGTCAGCTTACATTGTCCGTGCCGCCGCCCTGGCCGCCGGTTTCCCAAATACAACCGCTGCTTCTTCGGTAAACCGCTTCTGCTCATCGGGTCTCAAAGCTGTACAAGATATCGCCAACCAGATCAGCACGGGCAGTATCGAAATCGGTCTTGCCGTTGGTGCCGAATCTATGTCAGAAGGTGGCGACCGTCTGACCAAGCCATTCCATGATGAGATTTTGAAGTGCGAGGAGGCGAGAGACTGCATGCAGCCAATGGGGCAGACATCTGAGAATGTTGGCAATGATTTCAACATCTCCAGGGAAAGTCAAGACAGATACGCTGCGGAATCATACCAGCGGGCCGAGAGGGCACAGAAAGCTGGATGGTTTGATGATGAAATAGTTCCGATCACCACCACCATCAAGGACCCAAAGACTGGAGAAGAGAAGACCGTCACACTGACAAAAGACGAAGGTCCTAGATGGGGAACTACATATGAAAGCCTGAGCAAGATCCGCCCAGCCTTCCCCGACTTCGGCGACAAGAGCACCGGAGGGAACTCTAGTCAGGTCACCGACGGAGGTCAGTCGACTCTTAGTTCCCATAGCTATGTCGTATCCTAAAAGCTAACACTATGATTCTACAGCTGCGGCCATTCTTCTAATGAAACGCAGCAAAGCCATCGAACTTAACCAACCCATCCTCGCCAAATTCTGCGGTGCTACTGTCGCAGGTCTTGCGCCACGCATAATGGGTATTGGTCCGTCGATCGTGATTCCCAAGCTGATGTCAAAGTTCAACCTCAACCTGCAAACCGACATCGATGTCATTGAGCTCAACGAAGCGTTTGCCTCGATGGCCGTATATTGTCTGAATGTTTTAAACATCGATCACGCCAAGATGAACATCAGAGGTGGTGCAGTGGCGCTGGGGCATCCTTTGGGTGCCACAGGGGCGCGTCAAATCTGCACAGGATTGAGCGAATGTAGGAGGCAAAAGAAGAAGATTCTTTTGACCAGCATGTGTATCGGGACTGGTCAGGGAATGGCTGGCCTGTTTGTGAACGAGCAGGTTTAGGTGACGGAGAGTGGGTGTTGGGAACATTACAGTAGAGCAGCTTCTACTCTATGTGAATTGTCACTATAAAACGGTTTAGCTACTTGCGCTGGTTCTCTCTTTTCAAAGTGTAACGAATTCCGAACATAAATCTAGGCTAATCTGAAGTGCGCCATCTCTTAGGATGAAAAGTCCATATCTCCGGTCATCGCGCTGATATGCAATCTTGAAGAATTGAATCTCTTGCTCGGTGAAATGCGCTCTCGAATGTCCTGTTGCTGACATTGCATTGCCCTAGCCAAAGACTAAGCGACTATACCTTCCAATGAGCAGAACCTCCGACCTTCACACCTTCCACTTGTATGACTCCCGCCGATCGTTGAAAAAACATCCATATAAAACATACGTTACTCGCCAGCATTACGTGCAATGCACTTCCTCTCGTTTCTCATCCTCACCACCTCCCTTCTCGTTCCCTCCAAGTCCCTCGCTTCACCAACTCATAACCATGCGGAAATCCTACGCTCCTTCGATGATGCACCTGTTTTGCATTTCACACTGGCCCGTCGTGGTGGTGCCTTTCCCACTGACGCCGTGGCAAACCTGACGTTTTTGAAAGAAGAGTTGGAAAAGACCGAGGGTAGGTATAATCTGACGAGGAGAGAGGTTCGTGGCAATAAATTGGTCAGAAGTGCAAGAGAGAAAGCCGTTGGTGGGAAGGACGAGGGAGATCTTATGGGAAGTGTGGGCTTAGATGGAAGATGGTAAGATCAAGAAGAAGCTCCTGAGGTGTGGGATAAACCCGTTGTACTTGCTGGGCTGACAAATGGTGTCGGTGTAGGTATGCAAAGGTTGAGATCGGCACGCCACCTCAAGAGCTAGAGATGGACTTGGACATGCTGGTGTCCGACTTTTATGTTCTTACCACCTCGAGCCGGAGGGGAAGCCGATACGATGATTTGTTTTCGCACTCCAGCGGTAAGAAACAAGAGTTCCCAATTACCACAGACATGCTTTAACTGATATTATCCAATAGTCAAATCAAACGCCCACCCTTACCCGAATTGTGGCCTACCAACCGACGAGTTCCACCTTCCTACTATCAATGTTACCGTTCCCCTCGCATTCGCACACTGTCAGCCTTCGAAGTCCTCCATCAACACTCTCCTCGCCTCTGGTAGCATGCTAGGTCTCGCACCATCTGAACACCTCAGCCAAACAAGAACACCCATCATGTTCAAGCAGCTACTCGAAAGAAGTGTCATTGAGCGACCTATTTGGTCCCTCATGCTTATCAACGGTCAAGAGGGCATACTGAGCGTGGGTGGCACAAGTGCTCCGGCAGTACAGTTGGTTGAAAAGCAGACAACCAACGAGCTAGACAACCTGGGTGCCTTGGAGCGAGGGGAGGCTCCAGCTGAGGTAGACATACCGATCTTAAAGCGCGGCCTACAAGCCTCCGAAATGGACATGGTCAAGGCTAGAGAAGTGGATTGGGAGAATGGCTGGAAATGGAGCAAGGTACAAGGGGCGGAAGGGTGGTGGCAGATTCTGATGCAGGGTGTGTGGGCAGATGGAAGCAAAGTGTTGAAGAATCAACCAGCGGTTATCGACGTAAGTCCGCTCCTCTCCCCTTGGACACATTCCTGGATCCAATACGCCAAACCCAACTTCGGTTCAGCGTTGGAAGCTTTCAATACCGTATAAACCTCCAGACAGAGTTTTATCACTAACGGAATCATCAGCTCAACACTCCCTTCATTCTCGCTCCGCCCAACGCCGCAAAAGCCTTCTACGCCTCTATCTCCGGCTCTCGCCCGCTCCCTGTGCCGCACTCAAACTTCTACATCTTCCCCTGCCTCAATCCGCCTGTGCTGCACTTCGAGTTTGGCGGATGGACTTTTCCAGCCATGCAAGGCGGCAAGGGCGCGGATTGGATGGGTATGCCGGGGGGGAAGTTCAGCTTAGGCAGGTTGAGGGAGGGAAGTGGTTATTGTGTAGGCGCCGTGGTAGAGACGTGGATGGGTCTTGGGGACGTTACACAGACGACGATTGCAGGCAAGGGGCGGAAGGGCGCCGGGGGAAAGGGAAATGGAGAGTTGGCGGGGAATGGGATGAGAGATGTTTGGGTTGTGGGGGAAGGCTTTTTCAGAGGAGTGGGTGGGGTATTTGACGTGAGTACTCTCCTTTCCTGAGTCCTTTTTTCATGCATTGATGTGGCTTCGTTCATGCTAACCGGTTGTGACACTACTAGTTCAAAGATCAGAAAGTTGGGTTCCGCACCTATTGATGAGGTCAACACATCTTACTACGGTCTAACGATGAGATGGTGTATACTTGCTGGTCGAGTGCTGCGGCAACCACATTATGCTATATCGCTGTCATTGCATTGGTCTAGCTAGCAGCAAGATACCGTAGCTCTTCACACACGTTCAGGACCGAGAACCGAGGACGCCCACAGACCTGGTGATGACAATTAAGGAGACATCGTATTCGGAAATGAATGTATGATATTCAAGAAGCTCCGGCCGACTTTGCTCATGCAAGCTCGCTTTATGTCATCCGGCACTTCTTATACTCGTCTTCTTAGTCATAGTACTTCCTTTGTTGTCATTATCAACACCGCACTCGACCTCAAACAGCAACGCAACAGTACAATGCCTTTCTCCTCAGACGCCAACGCTGTCTGAACAGAGCTCATCTGAACAAAAAATGTCAGAACAGGTTATGCAACGTTCATCTGTTCCTTCATTTCCTGAGAGCAAGTTATCTGACAATGTTGTCAAAATACTTCATCTGCCGAAGTGTTGTCGAGAGGGGAGGCCCGAGTTCTCGATCTAGTCTTCTCAGCATTGCCTTCGGCGCTTTGGTGAAAGGGATATTGATACCTTTTGGTGATCAATGACCGAGAACGAAGCTGTAGGTATTCTATCGCAATACTTTAGCGCTAGTAGTACTGCCACCTCGACAGCGAGGCGCCGAGGTGGTGGGCAAGCCATTCTAGATTATGCACATCGAACAGCCTCTACAGCCGTATTTCTTAGTACTCGCAATTAACATCACATGTCATGATCTCCGCGAGAGGCCCCACGGAAAACCCCCACTACCCCCTCCCAATGGAAACATCGTGTCAGCAGATCTTGAGTCCGGGGGGTTCCTCAGGACCTATGACCTTTGACCTTCAGCCTGATGCAGAACTCTGTGGGCGTATTCTCAAGTGCTCCGTCGCGGGAGAAATTGCACTCTCAAGTGTAGTCAGACAGGTCCGAGCTCGTTCTCAGTTAATCGCCTCCGTATATCTCGGGGCCCGTCTTTTCTTTTATTGTAATACTGTATAGATGGTAGAACTAGTTGCATCTTACATCGACGTCAACTTAGATGTGGCTGCATGGCGCTGGTTCAATTTGGTTTAGCGGAAATGCTGAGGCGAGCTTCCCGAACTTCCCCAGAGAATCCTACCTTTACGCGTGTAAATCTCGTCTGAAGTGTGGGCGGATTCCAGAACTCTAGCCTCGTCTCATCTTCGGGGGCTCTTGGGCTGTTCGGAAACAAACCATCGATCATCAATCATCGATCATCGATTGATCGTCACTCGTTATCATTCGCAGTAAGTCTGCGGAGTCCATTCGCCGTTGATTATCTTGCCGATGTGCTGTCCTGCGGCCGGCGGACGTATTGAAAGGACTTGCAGGGCGCCTCATCCCTGCTCCATTTTCTCGAAGAGGGCGGACCCCTTTTGCAACAGCCGACACAACACCGTCAACTCCACCTTACTAACATCACCTGTGTACCACCAGCGGACTTTGAGACTTCCTGCCGTCCCCGCTGATATCGTCTTGGTACCGTGCAATCGCTTGTTGGATGAACAGTGCCACAGGTATGTAGTGCTCCTCAGCTGTTGACGCCGGTACTTCGGTTTGAGCGCATGCACCACTACAGCAGCAGCGACACAGTTGTCTTCCTTATCGTTGAATGTAACTGTCATCACGATGTCCAATGCTAATATGGTGGCCACAACTCTCTAGGTGTTTGGTCCTCGCTCCCTGATTCCACCTTCTTTAAACGTTGACGGAACACCGCTAGAATGGGTAAGCAATCTTTCCTTGTCGGATCAGCTCATCCAGCTTCCCAAAACCCCATTGCGTACGCGTACGTAGCTCCTTATCTAGACACGTCTGCCCAAGGTGATAGGAATGGCATCCACAAAGTCGTCAGAAACATACAAGGTGGTCAAAGTCGAATTTGCGCCAGGGCACAAGGGCCAAACGTTCAATGTCATTGATCACTCTCCCCGCCGCAATTCCTTGGATTACCCACTTTCACTGCCAGCGCTTAGGAAGATATCTAGAAGCCTCAGCATTGCTGACATTCCTTACTTGATAACAGCTACCAACGGACCTTTACCTGCTCCGCCCACAAGAGGCTCTCCCGTTCCACCTCAAGGCCCCGCCGTGCCCAACGGCAAACCGACCTCCCCATACGTTGAGCGAAGCAATCCAATGGGTCCTCAAGGACAAAGTGCTGCTCAGACGGTCAGCTCAAGGGACCCAAAGGCCGCGGCTCAGGCTGCAAGTGACATGAGGAACGTAGTTCGGAGAAAGTTGACAGGATATGTTGGATTCGCTAATTTGCCCAACCAATGGCACCGCAAGAGTGTTCGGAAGGGGTTCAACTTTAACGTTATGGTAGTTGGTAGGTCTTCCTGGCGAGATGATGATAGTTAGTCAAGAGTATACTGACGTTACCAGGCGAGTCTGGTCTTGGAAAATCCACCCTTGTCAATACACTCTTCAATACCTCTTTATACCCACCGAAAGAGCGCAAGGGACCGAGTTTAGACATCATCCCAAAAACGGTCTCCATCCAGTCGATCAGCGCAGACATTGAAGAGAACGGCGTCCGTTTACGACTTACCGTTGTGGACACACCAGGCTTTGGCGATTTTGTCAACAACGACGATTCGTGGCGGCCCATTGTTGAGAATATCGAAGCACGCTTCGACGCTTATCTAGATGCGGAGAACAAAGTAAACCGGATGAACATTGTGGACAACCGTGTACATGCATGCGTTTACTTTATCCAACCCACCGGCCACTCTCTCAAGCCTTTGGATATCGAAGTCATGCGCCGACTGCACACCAAGGTCAACCTCATTCCAGTCATCGCCAAGGCGGATACTCTGACGGATGAGGAGATTATCAACTTCAAAGAGAGAGTAAGTACACCTAATATCTATACGATGATACGTGTTAACTGTTCTAGATTCTCACCGATATTCGCTATCACTCAATTCAGATATTTGAGGGGCCCCGCTACGAGTTGGATGATGAAGAGACAATCGCGGAGAACCAGGAGATCATGTCGAAGGTTCCTTTCGCAGTTGTTGGAGCAAACAGTGAAGTCACTAGCCCTGAAGGTCGGAAAGTCCGCGGCCGCCGCTACCCATGGGGTGTCATAGAAGTGGATAATGAAGATCATTGTGACTTTGTGAAACTACGACAGATGCTTATCCGCACGCACATGGAGGAGTTGAAAGAACACACGAACAACGCTCTGTACGAGAACTACCGTTCTGATAAGCTCACCCAGATGGGCGTTGCCCAGGATCCTAGCGTCTTCAAAGAGGTCAACCCAGCCGTCAAGCAGGAAGAGGAACGCACGCTCCATGAGCAGAAGCTGCAAAAGATGGAGTCGGAAATGAAGATGGTGTTCCAGCAGAAAGTGGCGGAGAAGGAGAGCAAGTTGAAGCAAAGCGAGGAGGAGTTGTACGCCAGACACCGTGAGATGAAGGACCAGCTCGAGAGGCAACGAGCGGAGTTGGAAGAGAAGAAGTCCCGGGTGGAAAATGGACGGCCGCTGGAAGAGAAGACGAAGAAGAAGGGCTTCTCGCTCCGCTAACCCCTCGGGTAGCATCAAAGGTCCCAAACAGCGAAGCAACATTTCTGACTCTGTTTTTTCCTCGAGATATACACCCGGATTTGCTGCGTGCTGGGGCGATCATTCTGTCCTTCACTTCTATTCGATATCCCCGACCTTCTGGTCGACTACTTGTGCTGTGCCCCACAGACTGGACGCTGCGGGAGTATTCAAGGTTGTAAGTGGTGACAGGAAGACGGATGATGCGGGCTTAGCGTAATGGTTCTCGTGTTGGCAGCGGCGAGTTCTCGGCAGTGATTCATCCATTGTATTTTCTACCACCTTGACAAGCACCTCGACGGATTCTCTCATAGTACCTTATTGATGGGTTTGGCATTTGCTGGACGATGTGCGTTTGCAAGTTCGCACTTGACTCGAGCCACTCTCATGCCCTGAGTGCACGTTTAAACGTGGCTGAGACTCGTAGATCTGGTCCCCCAGTGTAGGACTCCCAAACACAGTTAGCGAAATGAGAACAAAGCCCGGATAAGGCGGCAATGGCACCAGGCAGTCTTCACGGCGGTGTGAAAGCCCTAGAGTAACCCTGGCATGTGATTGAGTTTGCCCCATCCCTGGAAAACAGCGTTTGGGCAATGTGGCTGGTTCCTGCTGGAACGTCATCGCTTGCACTGGACACACGACTCCTTCCTCCTGAACAACAAACCTTGGAACCCAGATATCTGCCACTGCCACTGCCACTCTTGCCCTGCTTCACTCTTCTCCTTCACACTTCTCGCCCGAAAGCACATCCTGTTAAAGCCCGAACTTCAACACCTTCTTTGACTCACGCTCATTGTTATCGCGCACTCTCACAAACGCCATTCGACACTCGCTCTCGCCATGGCCCCTCCACCGTCGGCAGGCAGCATGAGCCAGCGTATGATGACCTTGGTTCAGACTCTACAGTAAGACCGTAGCGTGATTGAACGAAGACTTGCAAGCTTTTCCTGCTCACAGCAACACAGGTTCGGCTGGTTCGTTGGGCATCTCACTCTGCTCTTCTGTGCTGTCCGCTACGGCTTTTCCTACATCACCTTCAACTTCTACTCGCGTTTCGCGCGGTTCTCCTATCGCACGGCGTTTGTCGCTGCCGCTGCGACATATGGGATTGTAGTCTACAAGGGCTACCGCGCGAGGGCTCGTGCTGGTGGTCGCCAACAGACTAGTCCGTTGGCTTTGGCCGCGGATGAGAATGTGCAGTATTTGGGTAAGTGCCTGTGAAATGGCGGGGATGATTAGGAACTTGTGCTTACTATTCACTCGATAGTGATGGCGCTCGTATGGCTCTTCTCTCGTCAAATCCCTCTTGCCTTGTTGCCCTTTATGGTTTACTCCATCTTCCACGTCGCGACTTACACCCGTACCAACCTCATCCCCACCATCACTCCCCCTCAACAAACGGGTGCTACTGGTGCATCCCCCGGCGGCCGACCGGCCACGAAATCTTCGCAGCTCGCTGATACGATCGGCAAGTTCGTCAAGGAGTACTACGATGCTTCCATGACTCTTGTTGCCGGTCTGGAGATCCTGCTCTGGTTCCGTGTGTTGCTCTCCGCAATCACCTTCACCAAGGGCAGCTGGATCTTGTTGGCAATCTACACCGTCTTTCTCCGAGCGAGGTACAGCCAGAGCAGTTTTGTGCAAGGCGCCGTCAGTCAAGGCACTGCGCGGGCGGATGCCATGATGGCGAATCAGAGCATTCCTCCGGCTGTTAGGCAGGGATGGGAGACTGTCAAGCGATTCGTGCGCCAAGCTGCAGATGCTACGGACATCAACAGATACGTTGGTGGTAACCAGCCAGCCAAGAAGGCTCAGTAAATCGTTGGTCGACTTGTCACCAATAGCGGTTACTGAGGACATTGATGATGGATGAGAAGGGTGGAAAAGTTGGAGCGGAGGAAGGATAGTATCCAACAGCGAAGTCGGTGTATAAAGAGGACGCTGTTGCAGACGAAGGAGGGCGAAAAGCACGGAGAGCGGAGAGACTTGAGAGTCTGTGTGTCGTTGATGGGCTTGCATACCCCTTACAGTTTTGCGATTCCGTGATTGTACACAGCTGTGTTCTTTCCATGAATAGTCTAGTTTAGGCTCAATTGAGATCCGCAATACTATGCTCCCTGTGACTCTTTCCAATGGGCGCGCATCTCGTATCACATGCGCATCAACGGTTGGTCAGCAATATGCGACATTCGTTGACAGAATTCGAAACCCCTCAGAACCCCCACTCGAGATCACTCTACCCAGCTGACAACAGCGAAAGCCAACATGTCACCGGCATTTCCTTAACCCTTACCATGCCACATGTCCATTCCCACTGTACCTGCAAACCCACCCTCTCCCGCCTCGCATCTCGATAAGCGTTCGGCCCGCCTCGACAAAAGCAATCCCCGAGTCCAAAAATTTACTTCCCGGGCGCCTCTCTCTCCACTCGAGCCCCGCTCCTCACCTACCCCACCCCACCGCATCCCAAGCCATGGCCTCCTCCAAAGCCCCCTCCCGCACCAGCTCCCAACACTCCCGCCGCGGCTCCCCGCACGCGCCCCCAAACCCCTTCCGCCTCTGGCAATCCCACGCGCCCTCCCCCTCGCCCGAAGACCGCCTCTCCCGCCCCCCCACCACCCCGAGCGCTGCGCACCCCGTGCCGAACATCGACATCGCCATCGACGACGCCGGCATCCACCCTTCCTCGACCACCACCGCCACCGCCGACGACCACGCGCCCCCCGCGACGACCATCGCCGCCGCCGCCGCCGTCCGCGCCGAGGCCGGGGTCGAAGAACCGGCGCACGCGGCGGTGGAGGACGCCCGCACGAGCTTGCTGGATGAGTATCACCGGCCGAACGGGTGCGGGAAGCGCGAGTGTAACCATGGGACGTTCTCGCCGCGGCCGCGGACGGCGCGCAGTGCGGTGAGTTGGGGCAGTCGGGATCGGGTCGGGGGCAGGGATGAGGGGGGCGGGGGGGCGGGGGAACAGGGCGGGTTGGGGGAGGAGGGGGCGGAGGAGGTGGTGGGGAGGAAGGGGATGAGTGCGACGGCTTGGTTGGTGAAGAGGCATGGGGTGCGGAATCCGACGAGTATGTATGTGGGTGGTTCGGTTTTTTTTTTTTTTTTTGGGGATTGGGGGGGGAGTTTATGGGGTGATGACTGACTGACTGACGGCTGACTCTGGGGTGTGGATGCAGGTATCTGAGCTATTACTTCCCGTTCTTGAACTGGATCCGGCAGTACAAGTGGGCGTATCTACAAGGAGATGTTATTGCCGCCTTGACGATGGCGTCGTTTTATATCCCCATGTCGCTGTCTTACGCTTCGAATCTCGGGCACATACCGCCCATCAACGGGCTCTACTCTTTCGTCTTCAACCCTTTCGTCTACGCGCTTCTGGGCAGCTGTCCGCGGATGGTGGTGGGCCCCGAGGCCGCCGGGTCGCTGCTCGTGGGCACGGTCGTCCGCACGAGCGTCGATCTCGGCCACTCGGGCGAAGACGATAATGCCATGAATGCGCGGATTGCGGGCGTTGTGACGGGGATGGCGGGGGCCGTCATCTTTGTCGCCGGACTGACGCGGTTGGGGTTTTTGGACAGTGTGCTGTCGCGGCCTTTTCTGCGGGGCTTCATCAGCGCGATCGGGTTTGTTATTTTGGCCGATCAGCTGATTCCGGAGATGGGGCTTACGCAGCGGGCGAAGGAGGTGGGGGAGGTGAGTCATGGGAGCAGTTATGAGAAGTTGGTGTTTTTGGTGGCGAATGCGAATTATGCGCATCGGTTGACGTGCGCGGTCGCGTTTGGGAGTTTTACGATTATTATGGTTTGCAGGTAAGGAAGGAGTGGTTTTGTGTCTGAGATTGGGGTAGTGCTTACAGGTGTGGGTGGTAGGGAGCTCAAACGTCGCTTGCAGCCTCGATACCCTTCCGTTGCGTATATACCCGATCGGTTCGTCGTCGTCGTTCTCTCTGCCGTCTTTACCTGGAAATGTGGCTGGGACAAGCAAGGGCTCGAAATCCTGGGCCATGTGCAATCGAGCACTGGCTCCCCCTTTCCCTTTAAATGGCCCTTCATCCCCTCGCATATGAAGCACGTCAGGGAAGCTATGAGCACCTCCTTCCTGATCGCTCTTCTAGGCTTCTTCGAATCCTCGGTGGCGGCCAAAAGTCTCGGCGGCGGAGATGGTAAGCCTGACGGCCTGCAGGGCATTGTCCTCAGCGCCAACCGCGAACTCGTCGCGCTGGGCGTTGCTAATATCATTGGTGGGTGCTTCATGGCACTGCCGGCATTTGGCGGCTACGGGCGGAGCAAAGTCAACGCGTCAACCGGCGGACGAACACCAATGAGCAGCATCATCCTCAGCTTCATTTCCCTTCTCTGCGTCCTCTTCATGCTTCCCTACTTCTACTACCTCCCTGTAAGCCCCCTGTTCCCCCGATCTCCTCCCATCTTTCCCCCCACTAACACCCCCCCCACAGAAAGCCGTCCTCTCCTCCATGATCTCCGTCGTCGCCTACTCCCTCATCGAAGAAGCCCCCCACGACATCAAATTCTTCCTCCGCATCCGAGGCTTCTCCGAACTAGCCCTCATGTCGCTCATCTTCATCTCCACAATCTTCTACTCCCTCCCCCTCGGCATCGCCCTGGGCGTCGGCCTCTCCCTCCTCTCCGTCATCCGCCACAGCACCAAACCGCGCATCCAAATCCTCGGCAAAGTCCCCTCCTCGTCCCCGGACTCCAACCCGGACGCTCCCGATCGGTGGGAAAACGCAGAAGATAGCCCCAAGGGGCTCGAGTTTATCGAGGGCTGCCTTATCGTGAAGATCCCGGAGCCGCTCACGTTTGCGAATACGGGGGATTTGAAATCGAGGCTCAGACGCCTCGAGTTGTATGGGACGACGGCGGCGCATCCGTCGCTGCCGAGGATTCGCGATGCTACGCATAACCAGAACATCATCTTTGACGTGCACGGCGTGACGGGCTTGGACGGGTCGGGCGCGCAGGTGCTGGCGGAGATTGTGGACGGCTATGTCGAGAGGGGGGTGCGGGTTTTCTTCTGTAGAGTGCCCGGGGAGAGGAGCGAGGTGTGGAGGAAGTTTGAGAGGAGCGGGATTGTGGAGCGGGTGGGGGGGAAGGGGCATTTTGTGAAGAGTGTGGATGAGGCGCTTCGGTTGACGGAGTTGGAGAGCTTGGGGGAGTGGTTCCGGAATCATCCTGAGGAAGGGGGTGGGTGAGACTGAGATGAAGGAAGGGGGTGCGTGAGAGAGACGTTGGTGAGAGAGAAGTGGGGAGAGCATGGTGGGTTGGGCATGTATTACGGCCTTTTGTTGCATATAGACCTTGGGATTTGCTAGGGAGCGAGAGATACACCAGCTGGGCATTTTGCGAAAGAGATTGATCTCCGTTCATAGATATGACTACAGACTTTGTCTTTCTACCGAAACGCAGCAGTGCGCCCGTGAGTAGATGAGGTGGAATACAGTGACAATCGATCGACAAATACCGATGTGAAAAGAGGAGAGTGCTTCTTGCGCATATTGAAAGGACAATGGCTACGACTCTCGGCTCTCCTCCCCTAAAGACGCTCCCACAACCGTCCCTCGACCGCTAGCCCTACCATCCTGCCATGCCCAAAACCACAAGCCCAGACGCTTATTTCTTGGGGTACTTATTCTTGAACAGATATCTGCGCGGCCCCCATAGTTAGCTTTATCCCTGCAAGACTCCTTTTCATCCGCACAAAGGTGCCACTTACTGGCTGAAATAGAAATCCCCCGCCGCGAAAAGCCCCACAATCCCCGCCCACGCCCCGACAACCTTCCACGTCAACTCCCCCGCCGCATACTTCCTGTACGCCCCGAACCCCAACGCCGCACCCGCCGCTGCGATAACCACCGCATTCCCTACTACCACTGGGTTGTCGCGGTTCTCGTTCAACTCGTGTCCGGCTCGTTGCGCCCGATCTTTCGCCTCGGCGCCGACCTCCTTCGCTTTCTCTTTGGCCTCGATACCCTTCTCCTTGGCGACGCCCGCCGCGTGCTGCGCTTTCTCCTTGGTCACTTCAGCCGCATGCTGAGCTTTTTCCTTGGTCGTTTCGGCGGCGTGCTGGGCCTTTTCCTTGATTGTTTCAGCCGCCTGTTGGGTCTTCTCAGCGGCCTGCTCTGTTTTCCTCTGCGCGGTCTTTTTCGCCTCTTGGGCCTTTTGTTTGGCCTTTTGTGCGGCTTCTTCGGCTTCACGCTCGGCTTGTTCGCGCTCGGCGTCTTCGTGTTCGTGCTCGAGGCGCTCTTCTTGCGTGGTGGTTTTTATGGGCTGCGATTCGAAGTCTGAGGGGACGGAGGAGACGTGCGGGGAGTCGACGTCGACGAGGGAGGAGGTTTCGGATTCGTGTTGTTCGAGTTGGGGGGGTGGTGGGGCACGACTGGTGGGGCGGTTAGCTGAGTGGTTCACGGGTTTGAGGGGTTTGAGCTTGAGCTTCTGGTCATGAATGTAGAAGCTGTAGAGCCGAGTATGTATGTAGCAGTCGGCCAGCTTGTAACATGAATGATCTTGGTGTTGTGGACCGCGAATCAACAAATCTCATAGAGCTCATAGAGACAGCTATTATACGCGCCAAGGACAAACGGAAGTTTTTACTTACGCCTACATCAAGTCAGCAGAAGCATGGCAAAGCGCTCACGACAGCGCGTCGGGGATGTAGAGGAAATACGTACCTCTTCAGGAGACTGCTTGGGACCGCGAGCTGCAGCTTGAGCGTACGACATCTTGGTGGGAGAAGGTGGAGAAACGGGGGAGCTATCAGCATAACATCAGCTCAAGCATGCCCTATGACCAAGCCAGAACACGAGACGAGTGATCATACCTTCAAGGGCGAGTGCGAGAAGCGGCGATTGGGTCTGATGGCTGACTCTGGGATGGGCAGGATTGGTGAAAGGAAAAGGATGCTGCTTCGTTCTCGTGCTGGAGGGACGCACATGCCAACTTTGGGAAATCTGTGGCTGACAGTAGTGGCTGGAAAGCTTGGCGGCCCCCGACGTCATACTCTCTTGCTATTCATGCCATTCTCTTTGCCGTCCGAATCATAATCATCCATCACCTTCACTTCTTCAGCATGGCGTCTCCTGTCAAGCTTTCATCTCCCGTTCTCATTATAGGCGGTGGGACCTGGGGTGTTTCCACCGCTTTGCATCTGGCGCGTCGCGGCTATGATAATATTGTCGTTCTTGAGTCATACCCTATACCCTCTGCAATCTCAGCTGGCAATGATATCAATAAGATTGTGGAGCTAGGTACATAGCCAAGTACATTGCCTACAGGTGATTAGACAACACCTTTTGACATTCATGTATCAGGCTCAATATCAGATAGCGAAGATGATGAATCCCATCAATCTTACCTCAGTCGAAGCTTGTTGGCTGCGGCCACACAAGGCTGGCTACACGATGCTGTGTTCAAGCAATACTATCATGATACGGGCTATATCGTTGCTGCAGACTCGGAGGCCGCCATTGCCCAGATAGATGTCAGGAGGAAAAGACCACAGAACACTGATACAACTATATTAACAACGCCTGAAGAGTTCCGTAAGACCATGCCTGAAGGCGTATTAACAGGAGACTTTCCCGGCTGGCAAGGCTTCTTCAAGAAGACTGGTGCAGGATGGGTGCACGCCAGGAACGCAATGGTCTCAGCCGCAACAGAAGCCAGTAGACTTGGTGTCAAATTTGTGACTGGCTCCTCCGAAGGAACCGTTACCGGTCTCATGTACGAAGGTGGAGACGTGGTGGGGGCGCGTACTGCAGACGGCAGGGAGCATAGAGCAAGGAAGACAATTCTCTGTGCAGGAGCCAACAGCAACCAGCTTCTAGATCTTGAGGACCAACTACGGCCAACCGCCTGGACGCTAGCTCACATCAAATTGACTGGTGAGGAGGTCAAACTCTACAAGGACCTCCCCGTTCTATTCAACATCGAGAAAGGCTTTTTCATGGAGCCAGACGAGGAAAAGCACGAACTCAAGATATGTGACGAGCACCCTGGATACTGCAACTGGATTCGAAACGCCGAAGGAAAACCGATAAGCTTGCCATTCGCACGACATCAGATACCTAAAGAGGCGGAGCAGCGCGTGAGGTCTTTCCTGCGAGAAACGATGCCCCAGCTAGCCGAACGGCCATTCTCCTTCGCAAGGATCTGCTGGTGTGCTGATACTCCAGATCGAGCGTTTCTTATCGATTATCATCCCAACTACGCCTCGCTTGTACTCGGTGTGGGAGGTTCAGGGCATGGATTTAAGTATATTCCGAGTGTAGGGGGCTACATTGCAGATAAGATGGAAGGTAAACTGGACGAGAGATTGGCCAATGCTTTCCGCTGGAGACCAGAGACTGCTATAGATAGAGACTGGCATGACACGCAGGGGCGCTTCGGGGGCCCGAAAAAGGTGATGGACTTCCAGAACGTTCGGGACTGGACTGAAATTGGTACTTGACGGAGTCTCTACTGTCGTTCTTCAGTATGTTTCTTGATACTCCGGACCGAGGAAGAAACCAAACTCAAGCGTCTCAGGGCAGTTGCCTCACGACTACGAAAGGGCCAAACTCAAGGATAGATGTGACCACATTCTCGTCCACAAAGGGAATTGCTAGTCGGAATCTTTTCGAACTTCGCCGTAGCTCGAAATCTATTCACGACGGGAGTTACGAGTCGATGTTGCTGTGGGCCACGCCGTCGCTCGAAACTCTTACGAAGGGGCTGACAAGCTGAGATTATTCTCAATTATGCAGTAGCTCGAAAGCTCACGAAGAGCCTGCTGAGGACACTAAGAAATTCTTACAAGAGGACTGACGAGTTGAGATTGTTTCGAGCTTCGCCGTAGCTGGAGACCCTTACGAAGGGACTGATTAGTTGGAATTCTTTCGGTCTAGGCGGAAGTGTGAAGCACTTCATGACCGGACTTCGGAGTTGGTCTTTTTCGAGCTACGACGTAGCTCAAAACCCTTGCGAACGGACCTATGGGTTGCTCTTATTCGAGCTTGTAGAAGGCTTCACGGTTGAAGTTGTCTCAAGCTAAGACCATAGCTCGAAACCCTTACGAAGGGACTTGGTAGTTGGTATCATTTGGGCTACACCATAATTTGAACTCCTGGCAGGGCAGTCAAGACGCGCATCTGCCGGTAAGGGAAGGCAGTGATTATACAATACGAAAAATTAATTTACAAATGCTACTCCACGTTCGCGTCAGAGAGTTTCGGCAGCGGTCAATAGTAATGCAGATACTCCTTGTATAGGTTTCTGACCTTGAGCTGCCATGTCTGGTACCGCTAGTATCATGGTCAAATTACGTCCTTGACAAAGGCGTACTCTGCTTGGGTTCTGCCATGATTTTCTATACCATTTCCTTAGGTTGAGTAAGCTGTTTTCCAAGCCGGTTCAAGGTGAACCCTGTCTACCGAATCAAAGTAGGATCGTGACTAACTCTTGCTGCCTGTGACTCTGAGTGGGAAAGTATGACCAGAGAAACATATTCATCAAGTGACACTGTAACTCTCATATGTGCATATTCTTCAAATAAAGGTGTCGTGAGTAGTGAGCACATGAAAATGCTTGTTTATGGTGGTAACAGTGATGAGACCGGAAAATGCCGCTTAAACTTCACGTAGCTTCTAGGAGCTTCGAAATTTGTGACCCAGAGGCTCATTCAACAACACTTTTCACTAGAAGACCTTGATCCCTTTGATCCAGTTGTTCGCCTCTTGTTCAATTCTTACTCACGAAATCCAGTGCCAGGGCTGACTACTCGCTCTTCGTATACTCTCAAATTAGTCCATCAATTTCGTCGGCGCTCCAAATCATCCACAAACATCGGGCAACATGAGTGTGGTAGGCGCTGATTTGGGTACCCTCAACACCGTGATTGCGGTTGCGAGGAATCGCGGTGTCGATGTTGTATGTATCGTTCCAGTGGCACTATATCTGCCTTCCTTGCATGCTGACATGTTTCAAGATCACCAACGAAGTTTCAAATAGAGCCACACCGTTAGCAGCCTAAGCTCCCCGCCCACCGCTTGCTATACTGACATACTTTCCATAGGTCACTTGTAGGCTTCGGCCCCAAGAGTAGATACCTTGGCGAACCAGCAAAGACTCAGGAAATCTCCAACCTCAAGAACACTGTCGGATCCCTAAAGCGATTAGCTGGCCGTTCTCTCAAGGATCCCGATGTCCAGATCGAACAAGATTATGTCTCGGCACCACTTGTTGACATCAATGGCCAGGTCGGCGCAGAGGTCACATACCTGGGGAAGAAGGAGCGGTTCACAGCGACCCAACTTGTGTCCATGTTCCTAAGCAAAGTCAAGTCCACCGCGTCCGCAGAGCTCAAGCTACCTGTATCCGACATCGTCATCAGCGTGCCGCCATGGTTTACAGATGTGCAACGGAGGAGCGTAATGGATGCATCAGAGATCGCAGGGCTGAAGTGTTTGAGGCTTATCAACGACACAACTGCTACGGCTCTGGGTTACGGCATCACAAAGCTCGATCTTCCCACCGCGGAGGAGAAACCCAAGCGTGTTGCGTTTGTGGACATAGGCCACAGCAACTACACCTGCTCGATAGTAGAATTCAAGAAGGGCGAGTTGGCCGTCAAAGCAACCACCTACGATAGACATTTTGGCGGCCGAAACTTCGACAAGGCGCTGGTAGATCATTTCGCTAAAGAATTCAAAGAGAAATACAAGATTGATATCAATTCTAATCCGAAAGCTCTGGTGCGAGTTACTGCGGCTGCGGAGAAGATGAAGAAGATCCTTTCCGCTAACGCGCAAGCTCCCATCAACATTGAGTCGCTCATGAATGATGTCGACGTCTCAGGTATGCTAAAACGGGAAGATCTCGAGCTGTTGGTCAAGCCGCTTCTCGATCGTGCAACCGTACCACTTGAGCAAGCGCTTGCGGAGGCGAAACTGAAGGTGGAGGACATTGACTCCGTTGAGATGGTTGGCGGGTGCACACGTGTCCCATCGCTCAAAGAGAAAATCAGCCAATTCTTCGGCAAGCCACTTTCATTCACACTCAACCAGGACGAGGCCGTAGCTCGCGGTTGTGCATTCAGTTGTGCTATCCTCTCTCCTGTTTTCCGCGTCCGCGATTTCTCGGTTCACGACATTGTCAACTATCCCATCGAATTCAACTGGGAGCAGTCACCCGACATACCAGATGAGGATACTAGTTTGACAGTCTTCAACAAGGGCAACGTTATGCCGTCGACAAAGATTCTTACCTTCTACCGAAAACAGCCTTTCGATCTGGAGGCCAAGTACGCGAAGCCAGAAATGCTACCGGGCAAGATGGACCCTTGGATCGGACGATTCTCGGTGAAGGGCGTCAAGGCCGACTCGAAAGATGACTTCATGATATGCAAGCTTAAGGCGCGCCTAAATTTGCACGGTATCCTTAACGTCGAGTCCGGGTATTACGTGGAGGATGTTGAAGTGGAAGAGCCCATTCCTGAGGAGAAAGAAGGGGAGAAGAAAGATGGTGATGTACGTTCTCAATTTCATTTTGATCTACAATTTCCCGGGCTGTCTAGTGCTGCGTTTTCTATCTCTGAGCCTGTGGAGGAGATCGCAGTGTCTCGACCATACTGGAAGAGCAGAGGCGCTTGCCAAGAAGCAAGGACTGGCTTCAAGAGAAAAGCATCGGGGCATATTCCACTGACACATCTGAATCAGGCAATGGAGACAGATGCTCCCAATGGCACCGCCGAGCAGAAGCCGAAAATGCGAAAAGTTAAGAAACAGGTACGCAAGGGTGATCTGCCACTCGTGGCTGGCACTTCTTCCCTCGATCAAGCCACCAAGGACGCCGCTGCCGACCGAGAGAACGCAATGTTCATGGAAGACAAGCTAGTCGCGGATACGGAAGATAAAAAGAATGAGCTTGAAGGCTACATCTACGAGCTACGTGGGAAGATCGACGAGCAGTACTCGGAATTTGCGAGTGACGAAGAAAAGGAGAAGCTAAAAGCGAAGCTGGAACAAACGGAGGTACGCAACTTTCCAACTACCAAATAGGTAATGTCTGAACTTGCTAACTCCTTGTCAGGACTGGCTTTATGATGAAGGTGACGACGCCACAAAGGGTGTCTACGTTGCGAAGATGGATGACATTCGGTTTGTCGCTGGTCCCATCGTAGCGCGGTATCAGGACAAGATTGAGGCTGAGCGTCAGGCGGTGCTGAAGGCCGACGAGGAGAAGGCGGCCAAGAAGAGGGAAGAGCTCGAGGCCAAGAAGCGGGCCGAGGAGGAAGCGAAGAAGGCGGCCGAGCCGATCAGGAAAGACGGAGACGCCACGGTCAACGGCGACGCGGAGATGAAAGACGCCGACGCGATTCAGCCGGATAGCGTGGAAGAGCCGGTAGAGGAGAAGAAGAAGTAAATCGGGGCGATAGGAGGTCATGGCTTGTTGAAGGGCATAGCGTGTTCCGGGTTGCTTCGATCGTTATTCCTGCTGCTCCGACGTCTCATGCTGAAGACGGTGTCGGTGAAGTTTACGATAGATTATGATAGACAGAATCAGAAACTTTTACAACGTAAATGGCAGACAGGTAGGAAAGGGTATGTCCCTGTTGCGAGTGCGATCGTACTTCTCTTCCAGTCACTCAAACCACCAGGCGCACCATCAAAATAGGTGGCAACTCACACACAGGGAAGCCCCCCAATACATGTATCTTAACGGCGAAGTAGGTTTCAAGTTGCGCAAGTGCTATTAGAGTTCACTGGACCTTTCCACCTGCAGTTTAAGTTTACTTAGTAAGAAGGTGCCTTTTCACTATCAACTTGCTTCTGAGGACTCCCCCGATGCCTCAGTTTGAGACTGCCACTTATTTTGGAGTGTGGCTGAGGGAAAACCGCTTACTACAACTGAAGTCTCAAGAATGAGTTCTTAGGTCGGAATGATCTTTTGATGCAGTCATTCTCTTCGGAGCGAGTCTAAGTATAATGAGATAAACAGCTTTCTTATATCAGTATATTTAGACTCACTCTGAAATGTGTGAATGATTTATGATGCAATTAGTTGCTTAACTTTTTATCAATAGCTTCTTCATTATAGAGTCTGAGAGCTTTATTAAGAATATAAGATACACTTAAATATCATTTATTCGAGTGCCATTTAAGACTTTGATCTCTTTCTCACTGTTTACTTATCATGAATAGCTCTTTTACTGTTATTTACTACTGTTTAATATCTGCTGTCGTTTGTCTCTGCTCTTTCCTGCGCTGTTTTCTTTGCTGTTATCTGCACTGTCTTAATGCATTATCTACGCGCGAGCTTACTAAGTACGATCGCGCAGTCGCATGCACCATTAGGATGCCAAATCCTACAGGACCTGCCATACCGCCACCCACCCTCACCACCCAATAGGCCGGCGTCTGATATGCATTTTATACACATGTGTTGCACAAGCTATGCAAAAGTCAAGTCATTCCACCGTTGGAAGCACTGACACAGTTGATTTTCAGGCTATCCAGCTCAATGAAAGCTACCAATGATACTAAATGCAGCACAAGATTTGAGATGATGTGTCTGTCTACAATTTTATAAACGAGTCGCTGTTTTTGACTGAATATGTGAATTTGGTAACTCAATTATTAGACGTTCTTTTCAAATCTGACTAGACAGTCAGAGGGAGCAGTTATAATGTAGTCTACGACAAGATTCCGGCTGGATTTATGTAACTCTTATCGATGACGGATGGATTTTGATGCAAAGTGCAAAATTTCATATGGATTCCACCCACGCGAAGTGTTATCTACTCCGAGTAGCCTTACCTCTGTCGAGCCTGTCACGCGTGTTTTCCACGCGTGTTTCCCCCGGAGAAGGCAGGTACTCCGAGTAGGAGTACTCGGAGTAGTACGGTAAGCCACAGACCCTGCAGTGCCGAGAATGCCTGCATGCTCCTGACTCGGCACGCTCGGATAAGGAGGACTTAGGTGGTGGTCCGGAGGCAAGCGACTTCCATCGACCAAGATCTGTGCGCGTGCCACCATCCTATACAAGAATCCTCCAGGACCAGAGTCCAAGCCGCCTGCGTCAAGACAGCAAGATGGTATTGCAAAGGTTTGCATCTATGGCTCGATGCACTGGTCCGCAGATCGTGAAAAGTCTGGATTTGGCGGAGCACTTTGCGCGATGGGAGTGTGGCCGCCAGAAACAGCTTTTGCTTCCGCTGAAGTTACGTATGCTAGTTGCCACCATAGGTATTGTTCCACTGCTTTGGCGCCGATTGCAGCAATGGAGATCTCCGCATCTTCTCCGTGTCTGGGATCTGCGATTCTGCCTGCTTCTGTACGGGTTCCACGTCTTACTGGACTGTTCCCTGTCATCTCGACCGTGCTCCCCACGCTTGGCCTGACTAGGCCGTGAGATAGGGAGCAAAGATAAGGAATCAGCAAGGGCTTGAAGGAACCAGTCTGACGCATTTTCTATTCTACACGCTGCCACTTCCGCGGGTCGCCGTGTAGAAGGTTTTCCTTTTTGTGTCCGTTGCCTTGCTGCCGATTGCTGCACTTCATTCAGCTTTGATAATGGCGGGACTTGGGCCTATCGTTTGGAGCCGGCTTTGTTACTTTAATGTCATCCACTTTGCTACGAAGGCAAACCTGACTCGTGCTTTCACTGTTGTGGGGGCGTTGTTGATTTTGATATATCAATAGATACTTGGCTCTGAATACACTATATCTGCTTATGACTAAAACACCAATCTTTATACAGATATATATGTTACTATGGAGGATCCGTGCTTACAGGACCAGCATTCTAAACAACTGTTGAAGAAGCATGAGGGGCTACCTCCAGTAAAAGAACTGCTACCAACTCCTCCACTTACCGAGGACAACTCGTCAGAGAAAAGTGTTACCTTCGACGACTCCGACATCCCTCTTCCACCACCTTCGCAAATACCCACCACTGTCCTCGACGTCGACAAGAAAACCCCAGACTCGCATGTCCCCCGCGACCCCAGACTGATACGTCTGACTGGTGTGCACCCGTTCAATGTCGAAGCGCCCCTTTCTGCACTATTCAACGAAGGGTTCCTGACCAGTCCCGAACTGTTCTACGTACGAAATCATGGTGCGGTCCCTGAGGTTCAAGATGAAGATATCCCCAATTGGGAATTCACTGTCGAAGGGTTAGAGTTTCACCCAAACTCCCGTCTCTAAAATCTACGCATCTGACCAATATCCCAGACTTGTTGAGAACCCCATGACCATCACTCTCCGCGAACTGATGGACAAAGAAAGGTACGAACAGATCACCTACCCCATCACCCTTGTCTGTGCTGGGAACAGGCGGAAGGAACAGAATCAAGTTCGCAAAAGCAAAGGTTTCTCATGGGGCCCGGCGGGATTGTCAACCGCACTCTTCACCGGCGTTGTAATGGCGGATGTGTTGAGGAAAGCTAAGCCCAAGAGAAGAGCGAGGTATGTCTGTATGGAAGGGGCAGACAAATTACCAAATGGCTTCTATGGCACGTCAGTCAAGCTCAATTGGGTCAATGATCCCAACCGTGGGATGATGCTTTCCTACATGATGAACGGCGAGATGCTTCGACCCGACCATGGGAAACCGCTGCGAGCCGTGATTCCAGGACAAATTGGCGGTCGGAGCGTCAAGTGGCTGAAGAAATTAATAGTCACAGATGCGCCGAGTGACAATTGGTACCATATCTACGACAATAGGGTCTTACCTACCATGGTCAGCCCGGAGGAGTCGGCGAATAACCCTAAATGGTGGACGGACGATAGATATGCTATCTACGATCTAAGCACAAACTCGGCGATTGCCTATCCTGCGCATGAGGAGCAGTTATGTCTTGTCGGAGGCCCGGAAAAGTATAGGGTCAAAGGATATGCATACGGTGGTGGCGGCAGGAGAGTTACACGAGTAGAGATTTCCGTCGATAAAGGCCGGTCCTGGAGATTAGCGGATATCGACTACGCCGAAGATCGGTACAGGGCTGTCGAGCGAGATCTGTTTGGCGGGCGACTGGATATGTCGTGGCGAGAGTCATGTTTTTGTTGGTGTTTCTGGGCGTTGGATATACCCGTGAGTGAACTGAAGGATGCAAAAGACATTCTGGTCAGGGCTATGGACGAGAGCATGAACATACAGCCGAGGGATATGTACTGGAGTGTGCTGGGCATGATGAATAATCCTTGGTTCCGAGTCACGATTGCGCAAGAAGGAGACTATTTGAGGTTCGAGCACCCGACACAGCCGGCCTTGATGCCCGGGGGCTGGATGGAGAGGGTGAAAAAGGCAGGTGGAAATCTGGCTAATGGATATTGGGGAGAGAAGATCGAGGGAGAAGGGAAAGAAGCGTTGGTGGCTGAAGTTGCAAAAGAAGTGTCAATGAAGAAGGAAGGATTGGATAACGTGATTACGATCGACGCATTGAGAAAACACGATAGTGAGGAAGAGCCTTGGTTTGTGATTAATGGTGAGGTATATAACGGGACCGCATTCTTAAAGGGGCATCCAGGTGGGGCACAAAGTATCATCAGTGCGGCCGGATTGGATACTACCGATGAGTTCATGGCTATTCGTATGTGCCAATTACCTATTGAGGTTTTTTTCTTGGTTGCAATTCACATTAACGATATGCAGATTCCGAAACCGCCAAAGCCATGATGCCGGATTACCACATTGGCTCCCTAGACGAAGTTTCTAAGAGGGTCCTTAGCGAAGGTGAAGTTCAGGCTGAGCGGTCGAACACGCTCCGCCCAACGTTTCTGCAACCTCGTGCATGGACAAAGGCGGTCCTTCACGCAAAGAGGGTAATCTCGTGGGATACGCGCGTCTTCACGTTCAAACTAGAGCATGAGAATCAGACGGTCGGTCTTCCAATCGGACAACATTTGATGATCCGCCTGCGGGACCCGGTCACCAGAGAGGCGATTATCCGTTCTTACACTCCTATTTCGGAAACGAGCAAGAAAGGTTTCCTGGATGTGCTTGTGAAGATCTACTTCAATTCTGCGGATGTGAAGGGTGGGAAAATGACGATGGCTATGGAGGCCTTACCGATTGGGCACGGTGTCGACTTCAAAGGACCAATCGGCAAGTTTGAATATCTGGGTAAAGGTAAATGCAGCGTCAACGGGGCAGCGAGGACGGTCAAGAAGTTTGTGATGATTTGCGGGGGCAGTGGCATCACGCCCATTTTCCAAGTCTTCCGCGCAGTGATGCAGGACCCGGACGACAAGACCCAGTGCGTGCTTCTCGATGGGAACAGACTTGTCGAAGACATCCTGTGTAAAGAGGACATTGACGCCATGGCTTTGGGGAACGAGCATAAAGCGAAGGTGCTCTACACGCTTACGAAGGCGCCGGAGGGCTGGGAAGGCCTGAGGGGCAGAATTAATGGTGCATTGGTGGCGAACCATTGCGAGACGGATGCGGAGACCCTCATACTAATTTGCGGACCTGAGGCTCTGGAAAAGAGTATACACATCGCCCTAAACGAACAGGGTTGGGGCGACGAGCACCTTCTGTTCTTCTAGGGCTTTTCGGGTTTGGGCAAACGGCATGGAGGGCGTTGATTGCTTGGGTATCTTTGTTTGACGATGATATTTTAAAGAGTCACTGCTACGCTCCATCTATTATGTTGAGCAAGCATGGGCGACATCTTACGACCTTCCGAGTGCAAACTGTACATAGCACTCATCAAGACTTTACATTATCATTATTATTGGACAAAAAGATATGCATATTCCATAACTCAGTACTTGCCTTCCCTCGTCCGGGACTTCCCTCGTACCTGATGCATCTTTGACTTTCGGACAAAGTCTCCGCTAAGCGACCCCTGTCTCGCAATGTCAGAGCTTATCAGGACGACAGCTCTTATCTGGAGCCACCCAAGCCACCCACACGGTCCCACCTAGATTTTCTACAGAGCTGACACCGTGGAGAAAGAAGCAAAGGCTCGTTTTCTAGTCTGAGCCATTGCGGAGCCTCATAGTTTCTGATTGTCATGCTGTCTGTCTGATAAGGACCCCGGCACTGCTGGCTGGGACCGTGCCATGCAGTCCGCTTTTCCGGTCCGCAATGCTGGGTACATACATGGTGGATTGGGGTTTGGCGTGGCGTACATGTTGCTTTTACTGGTCTGGCAACTGGATTTCCAGTTGATGTTGCTGTTGCTTTACTTTTCATCTTTCTTTACTACCTTGAGCTGTGGTACGAGTATCGTACTGGACGCGCCGTCATACTTCCTGAGTCCGACAAGTATTGTCTGTCTCTGCTGCTTTCCTCGATGTTGACACTCTCCTGAAAACAGTCTCCCCAACTACCCTATTACAGTAATCACCATTTTGAGCCTGAGCTCTCACTCAGGGCTCTCATCCGCTGCCCGACATGTCCTGGGCCACCTCCTCACCCGGCATGCAGGCCGGACGCGTCCCCGTCAACGGTCATGATCCCGAAGAAGACAGCCCACAGTATCCTCGACCGCCATCGCAACGGAAAAAGGTTGTGGTGGTAGGCTTGGGTATGGTGGGGATTGCCTTCATCGAGAAGTTGATGAAGATGGATTCCAAAAGACGCGAATACGATATTGTGGTTATTGGAGAAGAGCCACATCTAGCTTACAATCGTGTTGGGTTGACGAGCTTCTTTCAACATCGGCAGGTGGAGAATCTATATCTGAACAAACGGGAATGGGTGGGTTTCAGCTTCTGAGAACCCCTAATGCTATGAGTCACAAGACCCTGTTTCGGTTACTAACGGTGATGCAGTATGATGGCATGCCCGAAGGCTCTCTAAACTACCATCTCAACACACTTGTCACCGAGATACACACCTCTCAAAAAGTCGTGTCTACATCCACTGGCGAGACAGTTCCCTACGATATCCTTGTCCTAGCCACGGGCTCCGACGCTCTTGTTCCCCGCCACACTCCAGGCCACGATGCTAAAGGCGTCTTCGTCTACCGCACCATTGACGACCTGCAGAAATTGATCTCTTATTCCGAGGGCATTGCGGGCGCTACAGGTGCTGTAGTTGGTGGAGGCTTATTAGGTCTGGAAGCTGCCAAGGCGATGATGGATCTGGAAAGCTTTGGACAGGTCAAGCTGATCGAGCGGAATAGATGGGTTCTAAGCAGACAACTTGACGGGGATGCCGGAGGTATGGTGGTGGACCTGGTTCGCAAACTGGGGCTGGATGTTATGCTTAGCAAACGGGTGGGTAAAATTGAAGTCGATGATGATAACGCTGTGAAAGCGGTCGTGTTTGAGGATGGAGAGCGTATGGATTGTAAATGTCTGATGTTCGCTATTGGCATCAAGGCACGAGATGAGTTGGCGAAAAAGGCAGGTATCAAATGCGCTGATAGGGGAGGTGGCATCGTAATCGATGCAGATCTGATGACAAGCGAAGAGGGTGTCTACGCAATTGGCGAATGTGCCAGCTGGGAGAGTCAGACTTTTGGGTTGATTGCCCCTGGGATCGAAATGGCGGATGTGTTGGCATTCAACCTTACACAAGCCAAGGTTCACACGCCGAGGAAATTCAAGAGGCCGGATCTGAGTACGAAACTCAAATTACTGGGCGTGGAAGTAGCGAGCTTTGGAGATTTCTTTGCCGATCGAGACGGGCCCAAAGACTTACCGACCAAGAGACACGGGGCTGCAAAGAAGGCGGCGAACGGCGTTGTAGAGAAGGAAGAGTGGGTCAAAAGCATCACCGATGGACCACCAGCTCCACCCGTCAAGGCCCTGACTTATAAAGATCCGTTCCAGGCAGTCTACAAGAAATACCTGTTCACGTTGGATGGAAAGTACTTGCTTGGTGGAATGATGATTGGTGACACCAAGGACTATGTCAAGCTGGTGCCCATGGTGAAGAATCAAAAAGCCTTGGAGGTACCACCAAGTCAATTTATCCTTGGGGCCAGCAAGGAAGGCGAGGACGATGCGGACGACCTGACAGACGACACACAGATCTGTTCGTGTCACAATGTTACTAAAGGAGATGTCGCAAACGTTGTCAAAGACGGTTCATGCAAGAGCATAGGGGATGTCAAAGCCTGCACCAAAGCTGGAACCGGGTGCGGTGGTTGCATGCCTCTCGTGCAAAGCATTTTCAACAAGGAAATGAAAGCCATGGGTGCTGAAGTCCTCAACCACCTGTGCCCGCACTTCAAATACTCGCGAGCGGATTTGTTCAATATTATCTCCGTGAAGAAGCTCAAGACTTTCACAGAGGTGATGAAAGAATGCGGCAAGGATGCGGAGTCGCTAGGCTGCGAAGCATGCAAACCCACCATTGGCTCGATCCTGTCTTCACTCTACAATCAACATATCATGGACAAGCCGCTGCATGGTCTCCAGGAAACCAACGACAAGTTCCTTGCTAACATCCAGCGAAACGGTACTTTCTCAGTCATACCGCGAGTATCAGGGGGTGAGATCACACCTGAAAAGCTTATCATCATTGGTACTGTGGCCAAGAAGTATGGCTTGTACTGCAAGATCACTGGTGGTCAGCGTATTGATATGTTTGGTGCCAAGAAGCAAGACTTGGTAGATATCTGGACTGAGCTGGTCAACGGAGGCATGGAGTCAGGACACGCATACGCCAAGTCTTTAAGAACTGTCAAATCCTGCGTGGGCACTACCTGGTGCCGTTTCGGTGTCGGCGACAGTGTAGGCATGGCTGTCAGGTTGGAAGAGCGCTATAAGAGTATCCGCTCACCGCACAAAATCAAGGGAGGCGTATCCGGATGTGTCCGTGAGTGCGCCGAAGCCCAGAACAAAGACTTCGGCCTCATCGCCACCGACAAGGGCTTCAACGTCTTCGTCGGCGGCAACGGTGGTGCTAAACCGAGACACTCGGAACTCCTCGCCAAGGACGTACCGCCCGACGACGTCGTCCCCATCCTCGACCGCTACTTAATGTTCTACATCCGCTCCGCCGACAAACTGCAACGCACCGCCCGCTGGATCGAGCAACTCCCCGGCGGCATCAAATACCTGCGCGAAGTGATCCTCGAAGACAAACTCGGCATCTGCGCCTCGCTCGAATCTCAAATGGAGCAACTAGTGGGCACCTTCTTCTGCGAATGGACCGAAGTAATCAACAACCCCGAAAAACGCGCCGCCTTCCAACAATTCGGCAACACGACCGAAAGCGTCGACACGATGGAAAAGGTCGAAGAACGCGGCCAACAGCGCCCGACTTACTGGGCCAAAGACTCCGTTAAAGAAGACTTCCGCGGCACCCAATGGACGAGCTTGACCTGGCAGCCCATGATCGAAGCCTCCCGCCTCCCGGACACCCCCACGGGCAGCAGCGCCAACGTCAAGCGCGGTGACACCCAACTCGCCATCTTCAAGCTCAAGGGCACCTACTACGCCACGCAGCAAATGTGCCCGCACAAACGGGCCTTCGTCCTCTCCGACGGGCTGATCGGCGATGACATCGCGAACAACCGGCTTTGGGTCAGCTGTCCGTACCACAAACGCAACTACACTCTCAACGGCGACGACGCGGGGAAATGCGCCAATGACCCCGAGGTCAACATCGCGACGTTTCCGGTCGAGGAGAGGGAGGACGGGTGGGTTTATGTGAAGTTGCCGCCTGTGGAAGAGCTGGACGGCGTGTTGGGGACGGCGAGGTGGATGGTTAAGAAGGGGGAGACGGACGATCCGTTTCGGAAGTTGGACGCGAGGCTGAAGGGGTTGAAGGGGAGGAAGCCGTTTGAGGGGAGTCATTTGGAGGGCGGGTTGGGCGAGAAGGCGGCTTGGTAGGTGAGTTGGGTTGGGGGTGGGGGTGGGGGTGGGAGGGGAGATTGAGGGATGGGATGGGATGGGATGGGATGGGATGCATGAAGGTGAGGGATGGAGTTGTGTATATTTATTGCTTTGTAATAACCGGAACGATTCTTTGAGTGACTGAGAATGTCGCATAAGTAATTGTCAAAGGTCTATACGTAGCACAAGTCAGTGTGTGTGTCCTATGGTCATGTCCCATTCTTCATCTGGAGGATTGCCTGCTTGTTTCCAAAAGTAATCGCCAAATCGCTCTTCTATATCTGGTAGGATCATGTCCGCATCCGCATTTACTGGGCTACCGCACTACTTTCGAAAGCTGCCCACCCTCCATTTCCCCCATTCCCATTCCCACTCCTTCCCGAGCCAGCCTAAACAAAGACACAAGCTCTTATGGCAGTGTAGTGCGACAAGACTCCTCCTGCTTTCGTGTCCCTAGTCCCTACTCCTCAACCTTATCCTTTCCAGCTCCTGCCTCCACTCCAAGCCTTGCCCCAGCGATAGGAGTCGCCGGCAGCCTCACACCACACAGCTTGCTGCGTTGGAGCTGCCCATGTAGAAGCGCTCCACAGGCGCATCGCAGGCGCAGGCGGGGTAGCGGCCGCGAAAGGTGAGGACTGGAGCCGAGTTCGGCGTTGATGGCATAGCGGAGATGGGGAGAGTTACAGAAAGTAGAGAATCCCATGGTGAGATATTGGGGAGGAATGCGGGAAGGGACCGGGAAGTTTTGGCCTCGGCGGTAGCGAGGGTGGCGGCGGCGGCGGATGATTCCAAACACGTCGCTCTTTTCGTCCCATGTGCGTTTGGCTCTCTTTCTCCCCTTCAAGAGATTGGAGCCTCCGTGAGTGGGACTGGAGCTTCTCCGCGACTTGGGTACTGGCGGCGGCGATGGCGAGGTCGATTAGGGCGGTGGGCGACGAACAGGCGGTGCTGGACACTGATCGAGGAGGACGGCGAATGCAGCGGTTAGTTGATTAGGGAGGGATGACCTTTCGTCGGGGTAACGGGCAAAAAGCATGGTATGTGAGGCAGAGCCGCTTTAGGTAATCGGAAGAGCCATAGAAGGGAAGATGGAAATCCTGCGTGAGGATAGAGCAGTTTTTTTTGGTTGTATCTCTTACTCTTCATCAATGAGAAGAATCACGGAAGACAAGGTGGAATTCTTCCCTAAGAATAGAACAGTTCAGTTTCTTTTGTTGTGTTTCCCATTCTTCGCCAACCATTGAAGGACCTTCGTTGGATCCTTGATCCATCCTCGGAATTCGTGCGCGTACGAGTACGCCGGCGGTGGTAATTCTTGCGACGATCTCTGCTTCAGCCACGAAGCTTTGCATACGGGGGCACCGAATTGCACGAGTAGTGGCCATGGCATAGGCTTGCCCCTCTGAGCTCTCCATTCCCCACTTCAACAGCCGGACCGACTCGTGCGCCCTTGTTCCATGTCCAGAGCGTGCTCGCAACGTCAACCCAACGCCTTCACCAACCCCATGGCACACCCCGCCGCCACCCCTCCCACAAGCACCATCTGCACCCCTCCCCTCAGCCCCGCCCCCACATTCCCCTCTCCGCGCCACCCCCTTACCACGCCCGTCTTGGCATACCCGAACCCCGCCAACGCCACCGCCATAACCACCACACTCCACCAAAACGCCCTCTTCACCTCATTATCGCGTACGAAAAAGTACGGCAGCAGCGGTAGCAGGCCGCCGAGAAAATAGGCCAGCGCGATGGTGCAGGCGGAGATGTAGGCGCGGTGGCAGGAGGGCGGGGGGAGGGAGTGATGGAAGCGCATTAGGAAGTCGACGAGGACCTCGGAGGGGGAGGCTTCGAGGTGGGTGAGGATGAGGGCGAGGGTGGGGGCGGGGAGGTGGTACGGAGTGAAAACGGAGCGGGCGAGGAAGGAGGCGTGGCGCGGGGATTGGGTGACGAGAGTGTGGGTGGAGGTTAGGGTTGCGGTATAGGATTCCCTGTTTGATAATAATATATCCTCTTAGAAACGGCTTTTGTAATGCAGCGGGTATGATGGAGAGGGAGAGGATTTACGCTTCACTTCGAGCGGCAAGGTAGCCGCCTAAGCCCATGGAGATGGCGCCTGCGATTAGTTCGGCAATGCCGCCGTAGATGACGACTTTGGTATTGCCGAGGGCGGAGAGGCCGGCGGAGAGGGCGAAGGGCACGGTGAGCCCGTCAGAGAGTCCGATTGTCGCGTCGGATATGATGCGGGTGTCGAAGCGGGCGGGGGTTTGGGGATCGTTATCGTTTTCGAAGATACCTTCGGGTTTGGAGAGGAGGGGTTCATCGTGCGGGAAATCGGAGGAGGAGGAGCTGGAGGCGCTGGAGAGGGTGGTCATGCTGCCGGTTTCAAGGTCTGGGGGTGAGGTTTGTTAGTTTGGGGATTGAGAGGGAAGGGGAAGGTCGGGTCGGTGGATGATGAGACATTGGAGGGATAAGGCTATGGATGTTTACTTACCCTTCTTGTACCGCCTATATGATCGAGCTGTTTCTCGCGATCTAGAGGGCTCGGAATGAGAGCCAAAGACAAGGCGTTTGAGAAAAAGGAGAGGCATTATTGCAAATATGAAAGAAAGACGGAAGACTTCATCGAGCGAGAGTGTAGAAAGAAGAAGGCATTAATGGCGCCTCCAGCTTTGCCTGTGGACTGAGCGATTTCTCCATGCTGTCGAGCACGTCGAGCACGTGTAACAGCATGCTGCACCCAAACCCCCAAACTGGGTAATCGCTTGCAAGGTTAGTAGCAGAAGCGGAGCACGGCATCAGACCTGATTGTGATGTCCGGGCATTCAATATTGCCCATGCTTGCTTCTTCGCGGACCTCTTCACCCACGTGGGCTCCAGCCTGCCGGTTGATGGTCAGAACAGGAGTGTCACGTGAGTGTGTAGCAGAGCGTTCAGGTCGAGCCGAGCATGGACAAGGAAGGCGGGGCTGCACCAAGCAAGCGGGCCGGGATGGGGCCGAGGAGGCTTACCGGAACTCTGACGTCGCCCGTGCTTGCAGGAGCGAATGAGAAGTCACCTATTCATCATCCGCTACGTTGTTTCGAGGCTAGTCAATATTACGGTACATGTCTCGATTCCTACGGTACGGCTCCGAGGGCCTCTCAGACCCAGAACCAAGGATGACAAACGCTTCCTGCAGTGAGGGAACCTGCTATCACCCGACCTTCACGGAGCATTGCAGGCTTCCTTGCTACTCCGGTGAACTCTTCATACTCAGATTGGACGATTAGATCATGTTGGACCAAGTTCCGTCTTGTTCGCTCCTATTGAACGCTTAATTGAGCTTGTTATCGATGAGGTCGGGGAGTCTTAGACTGTTGCAAATTCGGTCTTCAGACACATCATCTGGTCGTACGGGAATCGGGGGCTTTATATCCCCCCTCGTGACCAGTATGGCTGTCAAGTGCTAGGCTTGATGGAGAGGGAGTGACGGCTTGTCTGACCCGTACAAACATATCTTCTTCCTAGCATTCCTTTTGAGCGCTGTGTGGCTGTAACCACTGCTGTCGTCTCGGCTGTGTCACTGAGGCGAACCTTGGCGCACCAGTGCCATCTGTAACAGTGCAGACGGCTTTGTGGGCACAATAGAAGTTTTGGCGCCTTTGAAGGTGGTGACCCTGATCGAGCCATCTCGCCGCCCTTGCGAGGATTGTACCACGCGGGTCGGAGTTGCTATGCTGGTAAGAGAATGCGTGCTGTTTTGCGCACTACCATTCAACTGGTGTCGGCCATCCAGACATCGTCTTTCGGCCCTGTGCCCGTCTCCAAGCCCTCCCCTTTACACAGTTCCAGGTTCGCTTCTGGAAGCGTCCAGCTACCGACGATGTCCGGCCTCACCAAGAGCTGCATCATTAGTCCAGCTTCGGTATGCCACGATATATGGCAGTGGAAAGCCCAAAGGCCTGGGTTGTCGGTGACCAGACGGATAAGAAGCCAGCCGAAAGCTTCCACAGAAGCTGTATCTCTTCGTAGAGGATTCGATGAATCGAGTGATTCATATGTGTCTCTAGGAAAATATCCATGGCCAGCACCAAGGACCCAAAACTTCATCCCATGGAGATGGAGAGGGTGATTGCCATCATCGAAGTTTTCCACCAATATGTCGATGGTCTTGATGCCGTCGACTTGAAGGACCATCTCCCGGTCAACATCGAATGCCATTTCATTGACTCCTGTCATCGCAGTCGTGAAGCTCTCGTTACTCGTCACATATCCATCGATGACCCTTCCTAATGTGGGAGAATGTACATCAGGTCTCCAAGAGCTGCTGTTGAAGAACCCTCTGCTCAGCCTCCAAGCACCGATCTCAAAATTAGCTCGCAGGTAGAAGAATGAATCGGCTTTAGGTGGAGCCGCAACCGCCGCAGCAGGAACAAAGTCGGTCGAATTCATGTCCTTGCAGATCAACTCTACCACTTCGCTCCAGTCGACGCTCTGTGGGAGATCATTGAGCGTGTTGACCGCCGCTGCTACTGCATGATCGCCGCGATCGTACTTTACTATAGCCCTGACTTCGGCTTCCATATCTGGATTCTCTTCGGCGAAACATGCTGTTACCATCCTTGCCCGCATCCAGAATGTATCAGCGGTAGTGATGTTGGTAGACACAACGATACTGTAGCGCTGACCAGGATTGATGTTGAGACGATGGTAGTAAACTGGCTCGATATCCGTTCCATCCACTTCGGTCACAGCGAACTCGTGTTCATCGATCTGAATTTGAAACTCGGCGAAGTTTCCGACATTGATGAAACGGAGTCGATGGTTCTGAGCTGGTGCAAGGGTGAATATGGGTAGGCCTGCAGTGGTATTGTCACATTTCCGGTGCGGAAGAGTGCTGCAATCTCGGATATTCATGCCATTGATTAGGGCTCCATCTGGAACAGGTTCAGCGTTTTCCCGATCCGGTTGAAGATAACCCATGAGCAGTTCGTTGTAAGAGCTGTGGTAGTGGTCCTGAACCATCATGACCCTGTCTGTAGCATAAGGCAGCGTTTGTAGTTGGCGTTCGGCTTTCGAATGGACGATCAGGGGTCCGAGGAGGCCATCCGAGGTCTGGACTCCTTGATGCGCATGGTACCAATATGTGCCTGATTGGCCATCGATCTGAAATTCGTAGGTAAAATGTCCCCCGGGCGGAATCGGACACTGTGTAATGCCAACAGTTCCATCCATCCAATTTGTCCCGTTCTGGTACATCCCATGAAAGTGAAATGCTGTTGCATTTACACCTTGATTATCCACATGAATGACGAGAGTATCGCCCTCGTTGCACTCAATCAACGGCCCCGGAAATTGTTCGTTGATAAGAAGCATTGGTCTGTAAACTCCATCTGGGTTGAATTCAATGTCTTTGACGATCCACCAATACTCTCGTCTAATTGGTTGCGCTTCGAAATCCCAGTTGGGGTCGAGGATGAAGTCGTCACGAGAGTGTGTTCCGCTGACTTTCCCTCCACCTTGGCTCAGGATGGATGATCTTGGCCATCCTAGCAGGATTGCATGCAGAGTGACCAAGGCGAGAAGACATGCTGGGACCGCGAACAGCCAAAATCTCGCACTTTTGTGTCCAGCATCGGCCCAGGGGCCTTCCGACGTGTTCCTGCGCTCTGCGGGTTTTCTGCAGTCACCTTCTTCGATCCTATGATTTGAAAGGAGAGCTTCGGTTTGCTCCTTCTGCCAGCCAGATTCACTTGAGTTTGAGGAAGGCAGGGAGGCATCGCTGGAATGATTATCGCCCATGTTGATCGTGATAATCTTGAGAGCGCGGGCGGCCTGTCTTGAAGGGAGACCAGAAGTTGAAAAGACCCATGGAGCAAGACACGGTGTGTCAAGTCACGCCCAGGCGTTACGCCAGTGAGAGCAGATACCGCCTAGAGTTGTTGATGTCGAGCGGCGAAATAGAGATGTTAACGGTGGCGAAACAGACATTGTGTCATGTTGGTTCTCCATCTTAGTGGAGCCATCGGATCGGACATGTGCTCTGAACAGCAAACGATGTACTCTGTGAGGTATGCGGCGGGGTTTCCCCCTCAGCACATCCGTAATTTACTGAAACTTTGCAAGTCATTCTTACAAGCTCCATCCACTTCACCGAGGCTTATTTTAGCCAAGCTCCTGCTTAATTCGCTGATGGTCAATCCGAACGCCACAAATCAGACAACGTAGAAAACCCCACGTGTGTCAAGCCTTTCACACCTAACGGTTCTGTCGCCATTTCCATTCTCCGTGACGAGTCAAGAAAAATGTCACATCCTTAATGAGCGGGGAGATACTTCAGTGTTCACACCTTCTCAGTTCTGGTTGTTACTCCTAGCTGCCAAATTCAAGCACGGGTAGTGAACATGTGGCCCTGTGGACCGGACGGCAGTACGTGCCGAGTGTGGGGTTAAGTTACGTCCCTTGCACTCATGGTATGGGGCATCCGGTGTTACTACTGTGGTACCTGATCCAGACGTCTCCGAGCTCGCCTCCGATCACGATGGCATGAAATGCCTGTGGTTATAAGAAGCCTGCGCCTGCCCTTATGACTGGCTGTCACAACTGAGACCCTCCGGACCCAGCTTTCGTTACTCTTCGGAGGCCCTTCTAGTACTCTTTGACTTCTCTTCACGTTGTTACTTTCTATAAACCAACAAGATGCGGACCACACTGAGCCTTACAGCTCTGGCTTTAGCCGCCGGTGCTGCTGCCCAAGCTTCCTTTGAGACAATATATACTGCAACTGGCACCGCTGCCGTTGCCGCCGCTGCAGCAACTGCTAAGACAAGCAGCCCTACTAGCAATGTCAAGGGCAAAGCCTTTGATCGAATGGTTGTTATCTGGATGGAGAACACAGACTATGCCATGGCTGCTGGTGATCGTAAGTCATTGCACAAAACCCCCAGAGTACTTGAGGGCTGATCAGTCCGGGCAGCAAACTTGGCGGCCCTAGCGAAACAGGGAATTACCCTCTCGAACTACAAGTATGGGCACTCTACAGCAGGAAACATGCTGCTTTAAAGCTAACCTATTGAATTCCATAGTGCCGTCACCCATCCATCCGAGCCGAACTATGCCGCCTGCATCGGTGGTGATTATTTTGGTATGGACAACGACAATTTCAACTTCATTCCCTCAAACATCTCCTCCATCGTCGACCTCTTGGAAGATAAGGGTATCAGCTGGGGTGAGTACCAGGAGGATATGCCTTACTCCGGCTTCGAGGGATTTGCCTGGGTCAACCAACAAACCAAAGCCAATGATTACGTTCGCAAGCATAATCCTGCTATCCTCTATAACTCTGTGACCGACAACCCAAATCGACTCTCGCAAATCAAGAACCTAACTCAGTTCTATGCGGATTTGGCCGCGGACAAGCTACCTCAGGTAACATGATGTGTACAGATCATTCATTTGGCTTGTTCTAACTTTTTGTAACACATAGTGGATGTTCATCACTCCCAACATGAGTACGTCTCCACTCATTGAGAAATTCGTAGCAGGCATTTCAGACTGACAAAATGTTTTGTAGCCTCTGACGGCCATGATACGTCTGTCACAGTGGCTGGGGCATGGACCAAGAACTTCCTTACGCCGCTTTTGAACGACAAGAAGTTCATGAAGAATACCATGGTGCTCGTCACTTTCGACGAGAATCACACTTACACGATTGAGAACCGTATATTGGCCATCCTCTTGGGCGACGCTATTCCCAGCAACCTCGTCGGCACAACCGACAACAACTTCTACGACCATTACTCCGAGATCTCCACCGTCGAGGCCAACTGGGATCTCCACACTCTCGGCCGATACGACGTCGGCGCAAACGTGTTCTCATTCGTGGCAGCCAAGACCGGCGACAAGATTCGCCAATGGCAAACCCCCGATTTCAACACCGTCTTCCTCAACTACTCGTACCCAGGTCTCTTTAACACCAAGAGCACTTCCGTTCCCCTTCCGGCGCCAAATATCCATATTACCCAGAATGGTCGCACCATTTTGCCGTCGATTGCGAAGATTTGGGCTGAGGATCAGAGCAATAGCCCCTATACTGGTGCACTGGAGATCCCGGATGGCATCTACCCACCGGTCTATCCTTCTGCTTCTAATGCTAAGTGGGACGGTAACGGGTGGAACACTTGGTATTATGGTGATGACGTTGATAAAGAAGCGTTCAGGGATACTGAGGATGGAGACCACTACTGATTGTGTATGTGAAGAGATTGACTGATATATGAAAAGCAATGGACCCTTGATTTGGATAGATTATAGCAATGGCACTCAAGACGCTGCCAAAAGATTCTTCGAACATTGGACATCTTAAATCGTATCTCAAAGCCTTCTGATGTTGGACTATCTTGCACACCTTTACATGGTCGTACAATTTGCGTACACAGAAAACCTCCGGTGCCTGCCATATTCGGGATTTTGCCCCACCTTGGCAGGAGCTAATGCCTGACATCGTTAGCTGTTGCACGCACTCTCATTGAGAAGTAATAATTAAAATAAGAGCACTCTTTTCATCAATCACCGCCTTTGGTGCATTTGGCTGGGTATGTATTTTCCGACGCCACTACCATTATTAGATTCTAACGTTTCACAGATAGTTCAGTGGCAGAAGTATGACTGATTAAGTTCCTACTCCTCAGCCCATGCTGACACAACTACAGTTCTTGCTTTGGGTCATTACTTGAATGTAAGAGGTCCTGGGTTCAAATCCCAGTTCAGCCCTCATTTTTCTTTTTTGCTTTTCCTCTTCCCGTTTAACACACTGAGCTAGTGTAGTATTATCACAGATCCCCGCATGAGAACAGGGGGTTAATTCAGCGTCGATGACGTAGTCAGCCCCCATGGAGCTCGCCGCGACAATGGCGTACCTTACTCTGTACACATCCAGAAATCCTCATCGTACCCTTACTCTTCACACGATCATGCCGCGCCAAATCCCCCTCCATATGAAAGCCGCCATCGTAACCCTCCACCTCTTCACCGACAAGTCTTGGAACGACATCTCCGCCACGCTGCGCGTACATCCCGAGTCCGCGCGACAAATCTTCCAGCGCGCCAAAGAGAGAGTGGGCGGGTCTGAGGATCCACTGGTTATTTTGGCGGGGTTGGCCAACCAGAAGCCCATTGTAAAGTCGATCAACACCTAACGAGAGCGTGGGGGCTAACTGCTTGGATAGGGACGACCAAAGGGGAGGCGGACAAAGAGAAAAGAGGAGCGGCCAGTTGCCCCAACATCAGAGTTTGCCCAGGCTTGAGGTTCCTCGGAACAGGGGAGGGTCGTCAGATTTCACTAGTTATGGAGAGATACATCCAAATGCGACTTTGAAGCCTACCGGCAGATGCCACTATACCGGGTTTTGAGGCTCCACCAAGCGTCAAGCGCACGTGGCTTGAGGATCGTGAAAGCGCTACTTCCGGTATGGTCCACTTGTATATCTTCTCAATCCTGAGCGCTACCTCCGGCAATATATTCGCTGACGCAAAAGTGAGTGTAGGACCTTCTGTTAGCTTCGTCAAACCCTGCAAGGTGAGGAGAGACTGTTTTCACCGAAGCCAATCTCTGGGCCACGAGGTGGCTACTGAGCTATGTACAATGGGGAGAACGATATAGCTATGGCATGGACAAAGATGCTTACGAATAGCAATAAATCAAGTCGTGGTTTGGTCCGAAACGCATCATATCCCGAATGACTATTCGAGAGTAAGGTACTCGTTGCTCCATTAAAATTACTGAGAGCACAGGGAACAGACGCCGCCATTTTACTCCCATACTAGAATACACCCCTCGCATGAGTACAAAATACTCAAATATTATACGATCTTGTCAAATCTCTCTCGGAACATATATTTTCATCGATAACCCGTTCCTTGTCGGCAGCCGGCAATTCCGCAGGTATGGAATGGCCAAGCTGCGACAATTCCGGGATCACAAAGGGGGGGTTATGACTGGTTTGTGGACTATCGCGCAAAGTCCCTGGGGAGTATGGCACGCCGCCCAGCTCCGATTGCGGCTGTGAACCATAGCCGTACCGATCTGAATGATTCCGGGAAAACGACGATGGAGATAAAGATGGTGAATACAATTCCGCCTCGGTTTTCGGGTACTGCGGGTACATGGAGCCCCCCTGTTGATATGATGGAGCATTCGAGCTGTGTTGTGCTTGTGCATCTTGTCTCTTGATTCGCTCTCTTCGTACACGAACCCAGATAAGTCCTGCGAGCGCTCCAAAGAGAATTACTGCGCCGATGGCAATCACCGCTATGGCTCCTCCGCTTAACGACGATGTGTGCGTTGCGGCCACGGTTGATGCAGTGGCAGTGGCGACTCCAGCTGTTGTCGAAGAACCAATGGAATTGCTCGATGTCGTGATGGAACTCGATGTGGAAGTAGCAATTGCACTGCTGCCACCGAATGGTGTTGGTCCACCATTCGTTGGCGATGTTAGAACGGTTCTGTTGTAACCGGTCACTACTGCGCATCCAAAGCCCTTGGATCTGGATGCGTAGTTGTAAGTTGCGCAGTACGGAGCCACACCCCAGCTGCTAGTGGTCAGAACAATGTCACAGTTGCGTTAAAGAATGCTCACCATATCAGTGCGGCACTGTTGGCAGAGCACGCAGCATTGCAAGTCGGACCGAGAGTGTTATAGCATGTGGTAAAGATGGCTTGGCAGCCCAGTCCGCCAGTTGAACAGCAGCCGACATATGTTGAGGTTGCGGCACAGGTGTATCCAGAGTTGCACAAGACAGTGTTATCTACACCATGTGAGTTCTATCTTGGAATATCGAGGCGAACATCACCAGGGTCGTCAAACTCACTTCCATCGCCGTCCACCCATCCACACAAGGCAGGATCTCCACTCAGTCTTTTGAGAAGCTCAGATGGGCTCCATGGGTTTGCGGTGGGCAGGATTTTGAACTCGACTTTTTTAAAGTCCCCCAGCCCAGAGACCGTGGGGGTCGGGGTCGGGCCATAGTATGGAGAGGCTTTTACTATGCCATGCAAGCAGAGTACAAGCAGAGCGGCGGCGGCGTTTTGTATATGACAGATTGATATAATTCTCAATGTGAATCGCTCGAATTTGGATGTCCCCTTCGTTTCAGATGGAAATATCTGTTTGCAGAAGGTTATATCCAGTGGGTATCCAAAATCGTGTCTGATAAAGATTGATGTGTCTTTCAGTTTTCTTCGCTTCTGTGAGAGCCAGGAGCTGCTATGGCTTTGGGTTCTTGTTGTTGAATCCTGGTCTTTTGTGTTATCGTATCTGCAAAGTACTGCAGTCTTTTCCAGCTCTTGCTCTGGTGGCAGGATGACTATCAGGTTTTCACGACGGGCTGGCTGACTTCATAGAGAGAGAGGCGGGAATGTGTAAGAGCATTTACTGGGCGGTAGCCTCATGCACCTATGCGGAGGGCTTTTATCTCCACTCTCGATGACCGCTGCAGCCCGCCATTAGCTACATGAGGCTCAGCCAACCCACGCTCTGAGTTCGAGGCGATCGACGTTTGCTTACAGGCTACAGCCTTCAGCAGAACCCCTTCTTCATTTCCCAAAGGCAACGCACAGATTGGAGACGGAGAAGGCATTCCGCTGCCCATTATTGCGAGCAAGCGTTCGAATCCATTGTACAGTTGATACGGCTCATGACGGTCCGCTGCCCATTATTGCGAGCAAGCGTTCGAATCCATTGTACAGTTGATACGGCACATGACGGTTCATTACAAGTCAGCCCCCAACATGGGGCCACTAATTTTACTCCGAAGCAAAGGTTCTATGCCCCATGGCCTTGTTGTTACCTTATTGCTAAGGTACCTCAAGGTAGAATAACTGCATTAGCTCGCTAGACTGTCCGCTTAAAATATCTTAAATCAGGTAGAAGCAAGCAGCAAGGGTGCTGATATGCAAGGTAACCTTTCTGTGCCTGAACAACCTCACACATGCCCCTGAAGGATAACACCTTGGGCATCTAATTATCGCTTTCCAGAGAAGAACGCCGTACAAGTACTTATCCGTGCCGCAATTCAGGATATACCCCACCGTATACCACTTAACCCCGCTTTAAATTTTCTGCGGTGCAACAGTATCAAAAAGACTGAGCCTCGCGGTTTGACCCGGGTCACTTACGAACTACATCCTATGAGATAACATTTCTAGGCGCCATGGTCGAAAGTCCTTGTCCGTACGAAGCTGCCTTATGGGTACTTCACGTTCAGAATGATCTTAGCAACCTGTTTTGGTTTAACGTGATGGAGCCGCAGAGATCTTGGAGGGAACTGGCTAAGGTATTGCGGTGAACCGAACTGTTCGGCGCCTCGCTGTCTTTCAACGGCTTGTGAGCTTGGCTTACAGCCTGCAGCTTACGGAGTGGTACGACTGCGCCAGCTAAGTCTTGCAAATTGGTCCGAAACTCCTCAGGCCTGGCGTCTTTCTGCAATTTGCAACGGCTGGTATAAGAATGACGTCCGACCTCTGTACCTCTGTAGAGCTCTTCTTATTCTGTTTCAAGTTAATTGCGTGCAGCAAGCAGAGTTGACAATATGAAAATCATCATACTTTTTGTTGTGCTCGTCGAGGCGTTCATTGTCAGCGCGCAGTCTCTTCTAAATGCCACGGCCAACTATACCCAGCTTTCTGATTTCAGGCAACTGTTTATGACCAACCCTGATGCTGCAGCACGACTTCTCACCAACATGACTTTGTCTGCTGGTCAGAAAACCACGGTTCTGATACCCAGCAATGATGCTTTCACCCACTATCAGCAGACCAACAGTATGCCGGTCTCTACTCTTGCCTCTTCAGACCTTGCCAACATCTTGGACTACCATACCCTTCAGGGTTCGCTGTCATCATCTGATCTACAACAACCGATGGGGTTAACAGCAGCCACTGCCCTCACGAACCAGACATATGACAACCGAGGTCTTGCATCAAACGGAGCTAAGATACCTCAAGTGGTTTATATTTCACTCAATAATACCAGCGGCACTGTAACCAAGATGAGAAGGCAAATGATGAGCCCTGGTGCTAGCCTTGATATCAAATCGGGAGAAGGCCTGCAGACCACGCTAGAGCCCGTCAATGGAGTCTGGTCCGGAGGAATGTTTCAAATCGTCAACTCGTTAGTCACAACCCCTTTTCCATTGCCACCACAAGCATCTTTACCCGACCATGGCCTGATCATCATTCGTGCGATAGATTCCTCACCCTCCCCGTAAATCAAATAAACACCATGGCCTCGCGAGGCCTCAACTCTTTCGTCTCAGGACTTGCCCTAACAAACGTGGCGGAAGGGACTAATGCTGCTCCGGGGCTGACTTGCGTCTGCCCGGCCGACCAAGGATTCGCCGCCATTCCCGGCCTCTTTACGCGCAATCTCACCGACGGCCCGGGATCTTTACTGGCAACACTGACACGACATGGATTAACTGGGTCGTTTTACACCACGAACTTCACCGACGGTAGCCTCATACACTCGCAGAATGCATACCCGATTCTGGTCACTCACCTTAACGGCTCGATCTTCTTGAGTGATGCGAAGATTGTGGGTACGAATTACATTGCCAACACCGGCTGTGTTCACGCCCTCGACCGCGTAAGCTCCCTGGACCAACCTCTTGCTCTTTATATCGGGAAAACCGGACTAACTCCACCCTTCTACTCTAGTTTATGGGCTTCCTCAACACCACTACCAATGTTACTACCCCGGCCAATGCAGAACTTTACAGAAACGCCTCCAACATCCCCGCTCCCATTCCTCTATCGGACTACACCACCAGCACCCTCGTACCTCTCTCAACCACTTCTTCGTCTGCGTCCATTTCGATGACTATTACAAGCGCGTCCATGTCAGCCACCAGCACAGCGGGGCAAACCATATTGGCGCCCGCGAGCACAGCAACCGGGAAGCCGGGGAAGTCTAGTCAGGGAAGTGCGAAGAAGCCGATGGAGTTGGGTCCGTGGTTTGGACTCGTGGGAGTCGCGGTGTGGAGACTGATCTTGTTGTGATGGGAAGAACGGGTGTGCTTGAAGGAGGACGTCACTGCAGCGTAATGAGAAATGGGTAGGCATGGAAATAAATAATGGTAATGTTGATTACAAATCATGTGCAACAACTTGCGACGTGGTGATGTGATCACATCCTCCGTGTACTGGACTCATCCCGTGATTTGGTTCCCTTACCCTACCCCGGCCCGAGGGTCGGGGCTGGGGTAAGAGAGACGGGGTAACGGAGAACTGCGGAGTAGGGAGAAGGTGTGTAAGGCTGAGATATAAGGCTGTCTAAGACTGAAGGGATCCACTTCCCCTATTTAGGTATGCAGCGCGGCTTTGTAGTGCGCTAGTCCAGGAGTAGGGTGAGCGGAACGCGGGCCCTATCGGAAGCGCCCGGTCTGCATGAGTGCCCCTGTCCTTGCTATGCTCCCCCTCTTGATAGATTTAACGACGGGAGATGAGCTACAGTAGAGAGCTTGAGGCAGCTCATGTATGAGTACTAACGACACATGTTTACTTTATCCAAATCCGAACGGTTACACTACAAGAGCTCCTCGATCTTGAAGCCAAGACTAGGATCTAGCACCTACTTGTGCCCTGCCATCAGTTATATGCACGATGCCGGGCCTACTAGGTATCTCATCCCTAAGATAAATCAACGACTAGCGATTGGACAAAGGCTTGGAAATACAACAGGATGCCCCGCAGTACTCACAACCAAAGGGCCGGGCCTGCAGCAGTCTTACCGCGCATGATGGAGGATTGCCGGCATCAAGATAAATGGCCTGGGCCCCATATTACTGGCAACTGGGTTGTATTGCTTTCCAACCCAAGGCTTACATCCTTTCGTTGTTGCTGCAAATATGGAGAAAGAGATCATTTCCACGGTGCAGCCCTCCCCTGTGCAACATGATTCTTCGGAGGGAATGGTGCTCACTCAGGACGAATACCAGCTGGGACAGCTGGGGTACAAGGTGAGCACCTTGCCAAAAGGCCGACAATGTCCTCAGGGGGACCGCTGCAGCAAACCACAGGCACCTCATATCATAGCTAACGTAAACAAGCAAGAATTCTACAGATATTTCGGACTGTTCGAGAATTGGGCGGCAACGTTTACGACAATGAGTAAGTGCATATAAGACACATCTAACTGATTTTCCTTATCGGAACATTGGAAATAAACGTTCATATAGATTCTATATCCGGCATGCCAGTTCTGTTCGGCTTCATCATGTACACTGGTGGACCCACCTCTGCCTTTGCGAACTGGATCATGGTGGGTGGACTGTCGGTTGTCGTCTCGCTGGTGATGGCGGAAATTGCAGCAGCCTTGCCAACGGCTGGTGGTATCTACTTCTGGAGCTACCGACTAGGAGGGGAAACATGGGGCCCTTTCTTGAGCTGGCTGACTGCCGTACGTTGCTATCTTGATCACGAGGACCCTTCGATTGCTCGAGCACAGGTTGGACTAACGTTGGAATAGTGGTGGAACTGGGCCGGCTGGGTCTGCGTCGTACCTGGCGTGCAGCAAGGGGCCACGAACTTTTTGTTGGCGGCATTGGAGATTCAGTACCCTGAGTCCGCAGTGTTAAGGAAAGGATGGTTTTCCTGGCTCTTGGTGTGAGTCTAGCATGCAGACAGTCAGAAATTAGGCTCATACCATCAACAAGGTCTGTCGGGATGCTTTTTGCCGTGGTACCGAATGTGATATCGCAGCGGGTCTTGTGAGTCTGAAAAACCGGGTCTTGCAAACGTTTCATTGGGCTTACGAGTCTAGGCAATGGTACTTCCGCTTTGCGATAATCAACTGTTTTATCCTGTTATTTCTGTTTTGGACTTGGCTTCCAGCAAAGGTTCGTCTTAGCTCCAGAAGTTGCCACCTTCGTGCTGACACCGCTCCCTGAAGGCCTCCGGTCATTTTCAACCTGCCGCCGGGGTGTTCAACCACTTCTACAACGGTATCAACTTCGGCGATGAGAAACAAGCATCCAACGCATATTGCTGGGTAATCGGCGTTCTTTTTGGAGCCTGGGTGTTCTTTGGTTACGATGCCTCCGCACACTTGGCGGAGGAAACGCACGAGGCCAGTGTCACCGTCGCCAGAGGCATGTGGATGTCGACCATTTCGGGGTTTTTGTTGTCTGTACCCACCTTGATTATGTTCCTTTTCTGCATACAAGACTTTGATGGTATCATCTCGGCCACGTACTCGAATAATTTCGCCGAATACCTTCTTCAAATCGTCGGTCCAAAAGGTGCGATTGCTCTGCTGTCGATATTGTGGATTGATTCTACCGTACGTTGAGCTCTCTACTGTCTTCTCGGCGAAAGCTAACGTTGGACAGTGTTGTACCGCGAGCTGCTTCATGTCCGCCCAGGTGTGGACAACCACTGCGATAAGGGTGCTAACATGACTAACTCTGACAGCGTATTACCTTTGCTATTTCACGCGATAACGTGCTGCCTTTCTCGAGGTACTTTCGTCGCCTATCAAAGAACAAAATCCCGGTCAATGCAGCAATACTGGTGTATTTTATCAGTGTCGCTATCACCACCGCTGTCATTGGCTCAGTAGTAGCCTTTACCGCCATCACCGCCACGTATGGAATCTTTCCCATGCCTGTATGCCCCATTACTAACAGGTCTTGGACATCTAGGGCTACTATTGCCACCAACTTCTCCTATCTGTTCCCTATCGTCGCACGCCACACGATTGGAAGGAATGCTTTCCAACCTGCCGCATGGAACTTGGGGAAGTTCAGCCCCTATCTCGGTCTCCTGGCGGCGCTGTATATTATGTTTCTGTTCGTCGTTCTGCTTCTGCCGCAAGTGTTCCCAGTCACGCCTGTAAGTTTGCCCGACATCCGGAGGGATCTTTCATTCTATGTGGCTTTTTTAGTGCCCACAGATTCAACATTGGAGACTGACAATTGGCCAGCAAACGCTTAATTATGCCCCTATCATGATCGGTGGTATAACTGTTATCTCGCTCGTTGGTTGGATCCTACCCTTTGGTATGGGCGGACGACATTGGGTGAGTCTGTTATTCTTCGCTACTGAATGCAACAAGGATGCTGACAACCACACAGTTTCATGGTCCCAAAAAGACGATCGAAGAGCAGGAGCTTCGGAGGTGCACGGTGGTTCCACGTTCCGATACAGTCAAGGTCTGACAGAAGTTGCAAGATATCGCCGGTCTGCATGCACTTCCATGACATATACCCAGGTGTACAGGCTGTAGGGTTATGGATTCGTCATCTGTTTCTAGCTATGCAATTGAGCAGACACTGCCCTAGCTTCAGCAGATAGTGAGCTCGCTCTGACCAATTTGACCACGACGTGACAGCTTCCTGCCTACCTGCTGCCACTCTGCCACCCACACTTGCCTTATTAGCTGACACTTTCCGCTATAGTCGGGCGACTGGCCAAAGCTATTTCCCACATTCACCGCCACCATGTTTGTCGCTTTCATCGACGACCAGGAAAGGAGATTGTTCTGCTATATTAGTAATTTTCGAAGAAAAGTCAAGTTTCAAGTGAGTTGCATTATCGCACCATAATACTGTAAGTCCCGCCTGCAGCGTAACATTCTAGATACAAAAGTCGAACCCAATCAATCTTACCGCCTCAGAAGTCATGCTAGATACACTACCAAACACACCCCCTAAGCAACTGCGACATGCTTCTTAAGGCCTCATATAAGCCGCCGCAAAGACTTCCCCCAATCTTCCCACCCGCTGCTTCCAATTGCTCAAGATGATTTAGCAGCCGCAATAGACCCGACGCCAACCTGATTGACGCCATCGAAGATTTTAAAGGTAACCATTCCCTGGCCCCCATGGCTGTACTGGTAGTGCCGCATGTATTGCCACGTAGCCGTTATAGCTGCCTCCAACACCGCCCTCGTCATTTGATGATTGTTGGCATTTTTCGCCTTCAGCACGAGGCCGTATCTCACCAGTTCAAATAGCCCGTTGATGATGGGGCCGTCTCCCTTGTCCCGTATCGTCTCGTCGATTATATTGTAGCTGTCGATCAGTATCTCCGTGGCGATGGTGCCGGACAGGTTTTTGACGAAGGTGATCAATACCCAGGTTTGGGAACGGGGCGCGCACCAGACGCCGCCGTCTGTACTGCCGAGTTCCGTTGTCGCCCTGTCTAGTAAACTGGTGATGGGGGGGGTTGTGTTAGATGGGTGGAGATTTCGACTTTATGTGGGAGATTTCGGAGTAGGGGTATGGTTACTTACCTCCCGGCTATCGTGTTGGGAGCATTAGAGCAGAGTAGGGTTCGAGGCGTCAGTTCCAGCGGTATGGCTAGGCAGAAAGTAGCGAGCTGAGCCAGGACTGCGAACAGTGACGGGCTGAAGACTCGCATGACGATGATGATTTTATTTCGTCAGAACGACACAATGCATACGTCAGAAGAGCGTGGAAATGGTGCTGCAAATAAATGGCAACAGGGAAAACCCAAACCGGATATGAGAATGTGGTCCATAAGAGCGAGTGGGAATGTGTTTGCCCTACCGGTAACTGGGAAAGCGTGGGGAAATCTCACATATCGCCTTGTGAAACGGGTGATGCGCATGCCTGAAGAGCACTAACCAGTCTTCTTCGCTGGCTACAAACCGGGTCCGCGAGAAGATGGTGTCGAGTTGTAACTTCGTAGCGCCTTCAAAGGTGTTTCGACCATTGCAATGGAACTTGACACTTGGCGCGGTTGGGGCAATGGTGGAACTGACTCGTGCGGTTTCAGTATACCCCACGAACCGCGTTTTCGAGATGGTCTAACGACAGGGTTCCGAGCGGAGAGCCGGTAGGAGGAAGGAAGGAATGGATGATAGATCTACATGAGAGCACGCATGTTGTCAACCAAAGCGCAAGAAACTGATAGTAGATTTGACAACGATGTCGACGACAAAAACGAAGAGAATGTAAGCGACGACGATAACGACAGCGATTGGTGGCGGGCCCCCAAGTGGAACACCAAAGGCTTTGAAAGGAATTCAAAGAACAGTACGGAATAGTCGGCTGGGGCCATCGTAGCATGAAGCGATCCGCAGTCTCAGAGTGGAACATGACTATATCTCCACTTGATGGTACAACACCTACCCAATGTAATAGTGAGAGTAGTTGGTGTTTTGGGGATCAACCAGCCCAGCGCGGGACCGGGGCTGGGGTCGAAGCGCTGCATGGCTGGACGGAGAAGTCCGGAATGGGGGTGTCGACCTACCGGTGAAGTGATGCAAGCCTCTTCAGCCTTGCCTCTTCTCAGCCTCGTCTGTGAATGTCGCACCTCGGCCTACATTGGATGGACAAAAGTGGGCACGTGAAAGGCTTCCTGCTGAGGATGCTCCGGATGATTCAACGACTAAATCGATATACTTGTTAAATTCTTGAATCCACCATCTCTACCATTGCATGTTCTTCAACATTGGTCTTGCTTGTGGAGTAGTTGCGAGGAATATTTTACAACAACGTAACAAGCATGGTTGAGGAAACCCTCATCGGTAGCGGCCACGACGGTTGGAGATAGAGAGCAGTGCGCACTGGAGAGATTGGGATGGAATGGGATCTGCGGCTAAGCTCCCGGGAGGTCCCGCACACACCGCAAAATGAGTTTGGTAGTAATACAGCCGGTCAACTTCTCTTCTATCCCTCTTGTTCCCGATCCTGTGACTGCCCTCGAAGATATGCGTCTTTCCATGTATCCAACGTAAATATCTGTTGTACGGAGCGTAGGGTTCGTGCTCTTGGTAGTACGAGCGCGGGCTAAGGAACATACCTACTTTAGTTAGGGCTAGTACGGCTCGTCTAAGCAGTCCTGTCTGCTGTTCAACAATGAGAAGGCCGGCTGTTGTTAATCTGTAAAACCTGGTGTCCTTTCTGCTTGAGCCTATTGGCGGGTCTCCTTGTCTGATAACTGCCATTTGTTTTAATGGGGCGCGTGGAGGGAGCCAGGGGGGGCCCTCCTCGGTTCACTTGACTGAGAGTTGCGTTGAACCGGTAGTAGCATCATCTTGAGGTTCAGCAGTACAACAACTCTGACATATCTTAAGATCGTCTGCTAACACTAGGATCGTTATCTTTGATACCTTCGAATCAGTAATTTTACAAGACATTGATTGACCGTTTACATATCGAGCAAATCTCAATCACATAAGTACGCTAGCGAATTGTTCACTGCTGAACATTGCCATTGTACCTATGTCCTGTAACCTCAACCAACCAGGCACATGAGTGTCCATGATGTTGAGTGTTTCGTCTGTGCTAGTACTTCTATGAGCACGTTGCCGTCGAACCACACCACAACAGGAGTAGTCACAGACCTACTCTTTCAGTTATCCTTGACGTATAACCTCTCCCAATTCTCACTTCGACTGAAACGAAGAACCAGAACATGCAATAGATCCTTCAGGGACGGGCATATGCGCTCAAGCTCAACCTAGCAGTGACGAATTCAAACCAGAACATCTACCGTTCAAGGTATCCCTCGGCGGTGTTTTCCCTGAGGTTACCAAACCGTATGCGGACGATCCAGACGCGATGACTGCTCCAGACTGCGTGCTGCAACTGCCAGGCACTGATATCGGCGCAGAGAGAGGTGACAACCTGTTAACGAAGACAAAGGAGCAACGAGGATGGAGGAGGGTCATTAGGCATTTCACACCATCGTAAGCTCGCGTGTGTCCTACCACCTGTCAGACCTCGGCAGTGGACTCAAGGTTGGCTATGTCGTTCGCGTCACCCGCAGGTGAGGTGTTTGACTGACTGATCCCTATCAGATGGTTCTCGGCCACTATGGGTACAGGCATTGTTTCGATTCTTCTTCACAACCTACCCTATAACGGCCTATGGCTGTATTGGATATCAGTCATCATGTTCGCCATGAACGTGTTCCTCTTCAGTGTTTTTCTCGTCATCTCGGTCTTGCGCTATACCATCTATCCGGAGATTTGGTTCGCCATGATCCATCATCTCGCACAATCACTCTTTCTGGGCACCTTTCCGATGGGCCTCGCAACGATTGTCAATATGGTCCTCTTCGTATGTGTGCCGGCGTGGGGCTCCGGGGCTATTTATCTTGTGAGCGTAGGATTTTAAGCTGATAGCGGAGCTTCAATTGACAAAACTAGGCTTGGGTATTGTGGTGGTTGGATGCTGTGATATCGGTGTTCACCTGTTTCTATCTCCCCTTTATGATGTGAGTATTCTCTGGTCTTAGGGTTTGGCCGTCCATATATCAGGTAAGAAGGTTCAATGGCTTATACTTTTGACAGCATGTATTTCCACACAACTGAGCTCTCCACTATGACAGCTGCTTGGCTCCTACCAATAGTGGCACCGATTGTTGCTGCTGCCTCCGGGGGTGTCGTCGCCGAAGTCCTGCCTAACCCTCAACACGCGCTTTGGACCACCATCGTATCTTACATCCTCTGGGGCACTGGCGTTCCTCTTGCCATAACAGTCCTAGTCATCTATTTTCATCGTCTCACCGTGCACAAGCTGCCACCACGCGAGGTCATTGTCTCCGTCTTCCTACCACTGGGTCCTCTTGGTCAAGGTGGCTTCGGTATCATGCAATTGGGAAAAGTGGCTTTGCAAACCTTTCCGAAGACGCACACCCTTGAAGCAGCTGCTGCGAATGCAGGCGACATCTTGTACGCCGTCGGGTGGCTGATGGCGCTCATCATGTGGGGCTTCGGAATTGTTTGGCTCTTCTTTGCAATCGCCAGTATCAGTTGTAGCAAGTTTCCCTTCAACATGGGCTGGTGGGGATTCACGTTCCCGCTAGGTGCCTTTGCAACTGCCACAGTAACGCTTGGGAGAGAAACCCCATCGGCTTTCTTCTCTGTACTTGGTACAGTGCGTAATAATCTGACTCGTCTCTGGACAAGTATAAGAACTAACGATGTATTAGATCTTCTCCCTGATTGTCATCCTGCTTTGGATCATAGTCGCTTGCGGAACGGTGAAGAAGCTTGCCGCAGGAGAATTGCTCTTTGCGCCTTGTCTCAAAGATCTAGAGGGCAGAAAAGCGCAGGCGGCAAAGCATTTCGGAGAAAACGGCCTGAAGGTAGTATAGAGGGACACCACCAGTTTTCGCTTGTCCTTCGCGGAAGAGGTATTGCGTTCATGCTTGATGTACTCAGAGTAGCATCCAGGCGATCTTTACGGATGTCTATACGGAGTAGGTGGTGGGAGTTCATTCAATAGTGACGAGATGCGCTAGCCGCTCTCGCCGCTTAGCGTGGCAGCGTTGCCTCACCTTACCTTAAGAACAGCGGCGTCGACTACACAGGAACTAACAGCTACATGCACTTAACGACAAATAGGCATAGTTTTCCTGCTATGTGATCAACAGCTTCCTCCGCTGCAACTGGTGTATCGCGTCTCATTTAGGTTCCAGCACCAATAACCTGACTTTGACTAGTATCAAGCTTGAACGCCGCTGGCTGTCTTATGAACGGGACCCGTATTTTGACCCTAGGCCTCGTGGGCTGAGGCCCGAGAGCAATGTGATATCCTTCTCCGCCCAAGCATCCGAGCATCTCAAGAACAAAGTGCTATCAAAAGGAGACATTGCCCAAGATCAACCCGAGGCTAGTTTGAGAGAGTCAATTGCTAGGCTGACGTTGAAAGATCTACCATGACTATGGTAAGGTCTTAATGGGTCCTGGTCGCTATTGCCTACTTGCTGCGCCCTATACCTGCAGCTAACACGCGTACTGTTCAAAAAGACCGCAGTCTTGTAGCCTTACATTCTTTACCTTGATCTGTCAATAACTCAGTATCTACTCTTCATTCGTATCAGCCAGTCGTAATCCACTGTTACTGATCTTTGCTGCAGGATGGCTTCTCATGCACAGGGTACATCGGCCTTACTTCTCTTGCCCAGGGAGGTGAGGGATTTGATTATTGGGGAAGTCCTCTTCCCTGGGGAGAAGGAGCCAGAGACATTCAGTCAAAACACGTTGGGTTTAGCAGCTACAGCAGTCCGTCAGATATTTCCATATGACACAGATGAGCACCGCAAACCCCGCTTCGACGTCGCTATCATCCAAACTTGCCGCCAGCTTCAATACGAAGCGGAGGATGTTCTCTATGGAACATCCTCCTTCAACCTCATGTATCAAGACTGGTACGATTGGCTCAAACTGTCTTACGAATTCCTCGAAAGCTTACCAACGAGGCTGCGTAAACTCGTCCGCAGAGTCGAGCGGAAGTGCTATTCCGCCCACTATCCAGCCACGATATCTCTATATGACTGGACACTGTTCATGACGTTCCTCGCCAGAGAGTGCCCGAACTTACAGAGCCTCAAACTCTGGGGTCCTGGTGACCGCCAGGAGGGTCCTGGTTGGGTTGAAACTTGCAATAAGGACGCCAAGTGGGTGCAAGCAGTTTTACAGATCACAAGCCTCACATATTTCGATATCCCAGTCATTCAAAACGGTGTCATATACGATTACCCCGAATTTGCCGACGATTTCCTTCCTTGGCTTAAGTCTTGCCTCCAACGCAAGTCATCGCCATGTCCGGCGTCACTTCAGCCGCTCGAGGCGCCCAATAATGCATCGGCTCTCGGTCATGGCTCGAAATTTCCCTTTCTTGAACTACCGACCAGCGTCCGAGATCGCGTATACAGACACGTTCTGCTCCCTCCGAATAAGGAGATCCATCCCTACATCAAATCGTGGTACGACCAGACGACGCAGAACGCCATCCCGCTCTTCCTAACATGCAAGACAATTCGTTTCGAGGCCGAAAGAGTGCTTTACACGGAGGCTACGTTCACATCATCCGTTCCCAAGTACAACCGTAAGCTCCAAGCGTTCATACAAGGGGAAATGGGTCCAGGGAAATCGGGTTTGAGTAGACGATTGCTCCAATACATTGATCATATATGTATGAGCAGTGGCGAAGTTCGATATGTCAGGCTTACAGATGGGGAAGTGAAATTGCTGCACGAACGGAATCACCCCGTTGAGCGAGCGATCATCACCTAGACCAGTAGGGAAAAGCGAGGTCGCGAATTTCGAGTACTTACCACTGCCAGGTGTAAATAAATTGATCCACAATCCCCGACACTCATTTGGTTTAGCATAGCTGGCCGTGTGCAGAATAGTCGTTCTGGACCAATTTGAGAAGTCGAAGTTATTCACAGAGAGGAATGATAGTATGGACCTTTGCGAATTACATGGTAATGGTGCTTATAAGAATCCCATGTTAGGATACCATAGGGGTGAAGATGCTTTGGACATCTGAAGACGAAGCGCTCCGTGGGTTAACCTCAACGGTCGCTGTAGAGTAGGCACCAACGCAAGACGGGTCATGGATAAGTAGAATAGTTCACCCGCGTCATAAAGTCGTAGTTGAGCGTGCTGTAATTGATTTCTCTGTCCAGCGGGTTCGAACGCCACTGGATGAGGCAAGACCAGGAAGTGCCTTTTGCCCTTTACGCCGGCGTCACGGTAAACTCGGACCGGCTGAGAGGCCAGGGCTGAACGCTTTAGGATGACGATAGATGGCAAGATGGTCAATGAATCGTGGTCGGATTGCACGCGCATATTGGCCTGCAAGTCGGAAGATCGGAGGCTTTCACTGGGCAAGACGTGGGTGTGGGAGCTGAGATGAGGATCGGGAAGAGGAGGAGCAAGAGTGCAGCGAAATCGACTTTGGCTCGTCCCGCATTTCCCGCATTTCCAGCATTTCCAGCATTTCCAACGCTCGTCTAACGTTCCTAAGGTTTGGCATCACCGCACGAACACTACGCTCACTAGCGGCAAAGAACTTTGCTTCACCTTACCTGAGCTACCTTTCCGCCCACCACGGAAATCTCTCCCCTCTCCCTGATCTCATCCTCGTTGATCCTCCGGCCTCCCTCGCACTGGATTGTGTGATCGTCCTCGACGCACGTTTGACAAGGACACTCCATTCGCAGCTCAGGTACGGGCGTGCGGCGACATCCATACCTGAAGTGTACCGCACTCAAGTAGCGTTTCTTCTTCGGTCATATCATCGCCCACGAGAGCTTCCAACACCACCAGAGACCACGAAAGCAACCGCTTCCGACCTGGCAATCGCTCTGCTCGTGTTTGCGTCCCTCACCCCAAGGCAGCATAACACTACGCTGTCAACGGCTTGCGCTGCAACATTCACCTGCTGATTTAACTTTCACTTCCGCCCTCTTCACGAATTTTCCAACAGCGCTCTCAGATCCGTGTCACCACGTCTGTGGTCAGATATCCGCACTTCCGAGCGTGTTTTTCCTGTCTAAGGCTCTAACAACAAATCGTTCTGGCTCTACGTCCTCCGAATCCACGGATCTTCTACGTCACCTTTGACAAGCGGGTGTTCTGCCTAACGAACCTGTTGACCTCCAAAGCGGCGAGCAATTTGAATCAGTGATCTTCGAAATATACAATCATTGCGGACTACTACCCCAAGGCACATAGTACGGAATATCTACTTGTGTTGACTAGGTATCTTGGGTCGGGTGGTCTGTGTTTAGGAAAGGTCCTTTCTACACCAGTTGCCCCATTCAGAGAAGCGGAGTCAAAAGAGTTACCACATAACAGCATCTGTTAGCGAAGTACTGTAAACAGACAGTTACATCTCACAAGCCGAAAGTCACCTCCACCTATCGAGAAAAACTCCTGAGAGGCATTGTTAGGCAGGCTGTGCCTGGTGGAGCTGGGTGTGGGTGAGGATCCTACCTCTACCCAGGTCAACTGCAGATAGTCTATGAGAACGCGGTCGTCACTAGAGGACCGTCATTCCAATCCACTGAAGCCATCGCTGGAAGATCAAAGCCACATTGGTGAGCTGGAAGGCCGAGTCACCACATCCACCCAGGACTTTGTGTCTTCGGATAGTATGTCAGCAGCGACGCAAAAGCCCTTGGGAGAATCGGCACAGGCTGGCCCCGCCTTCTCCTATGCCCAAGCCGCCAAAGGCAAATCCCCTTCCATATCGTCAACACCACCTTCCGGTAAAGTCCCTGTAGAGGACACAGAGACACCTACCAAGATGGAATCAACACATGACACCAAAACCGCTTCTACAGATCATGATAAGGGCCTGCTCACGAGGAGTTCGAGCGAGAGCCATGCAGTACAAGGCAAGAACCTTGCAAATGGACACTTACCGGAGGTAGCGTCGTCCACAGAATGTGTATCTAGCGCCAATGCTCCGTCGCCTTCGCCCTCGCCCAAACGGCGTTCCGTCTCTCACTCACAACCAGCTCCCTCTACTCCATCGTCTCCAAGTTTTGGCACAGCTTCAACTTCGACGCTCCCCAAAGAGGAAGATGATTTCTCCGCACCGAATGGCTCTTCTGACTCCACCTGGGACAAGCAGTCCCAAACGTCACAAATAGCCGATAAAAACCACGACAAACCAGAGGATGAGAAGGATCAATCCAAGAGCAACTCATGGGATAAGGAGCCACCAGCTCCAGCACCCCTTAAAGCTGCACCACTGCCAGCTGTCAATTTTTGGCAGCAGCGCAAAGAAGCTATGGAAGCAAAGGCCAAGGCCGGTAAGCCAATCACGCCCGCAAGAGCAGGCGGCTCGAACGGTGGAGTGGCACAGACCAATGGAGCACCGAGGAGCTCGGAGAATAGCCCAGATTCACATAAGCCGGATAACAATAGACGGAAGGCCAAGACTGGACTAGTAGGGTCGGAGGACAAGTCCGTAGGACTGAACGCCAAGGACACCAATAGACCTGGTGAAGGTGGTAATAAGAGCGGGACAGAAGGTATATCCTATACAAGCGACTGCTTTTCAAAATATATTTACTAACATGTTGTAGCCCTCAACAGACCATTCCGTGCAACTCGAACCTCGGATTTTGAAAAACAAATTGCAGCAGCAGCAGCGCCGCCGCCACCTGAAGATGCCACCTCCTGGCCTACGCCGGATAGTGCTCAAGACGAGAAGAAGAAAGCCCAAGAGAAGGTAGAGAAGAGCGAGAAAGATCGAAATCCGGGGGCTAAGCCTCACGGGAAAGAGAAGTGGATGCCTGTGCCGTATGTTCCCACAGCTGTTTTTAATACACAGCTTCCTGCACGAAGAGGTGGACGTAATCCACGCGGAGGTAGGGAAGGAAGTGGTAGAGGAGGTCACATACCACATGGTACCATTGGAACAGAGAAACCATTGCTTGGAACGAACGGTCCATCCTCTGCACCCGCAGTGGCACAGGTCAATGAGCGAGGCAGAGCGGATACAACTGCGCCCAAGAATGCTCCGGTTCTGTCAAAACCGAAGAGAGCAGTTAGTGCGGGGCCACCAACATCGAGGGGAGAACAACGAAAGCAGCCAGAGCCTGTATCGCAGGAGCGCCGGAAGGAAGGAGAAGTAAGCACACAAAGAGCAAATCAAGATGGTGGAGCTCCAACGGTCTCGGGTCGTAGAACATCTACCGCAACGCAGATCGAGAACCAGTACGCTACTCGTCAGAGCCTTGGCCAGGTCGCTAAAGACGACATGAACGGAGCTCGAAAGCCTGCCCAAGTCACTACGGATAGAGACGAGAAACAGCAAGCGGTGACTCCCGACACGCACGCGCACCCCCGGTCTGCTGGGCCAGATCGCCGCGCCGAAGGCTCTCTCCGGTCCTTTGATTACTTTAGAGAGTCCGGAGGCCAGGTTCCTGTTCGAGAACGCGGCGACGGGAGACCAGAGCGTGGACGAGGGGGATTCCGCGGCAGCCGAGGTGGTAGCAATGGGTTTAGCAACGGGCATGTCGCAAGTGGTCAGCAGTTTCCCAGCGGCCATCTGTCACATCATCAATCGTCAGCAGGCTTTCCACCCTCAAAACCTCATTCTTTCTCCGAGCGTCATGGCTCGCAAGGGCAGGCAGCTCCCTTTACAACAGCTCGGAGCTTCCGAGGTGGAACGAGGTCGCAGTCTATCCCAGATTCTGCGGCGTATGGGAGATATCCGGGTAGACCTTCCGCAGGGTCTCAGCATTTACCACCTGTGCATACCGACTTTGCAAATCAATATGGCTACCAGCAGGGGCAGCCTAACGTGATGAGTGCGATGCCGTTCAACGTGTACATGGAGCATTACGCGCTATTCAGCATGGTGTCGTTGCAGATGTACGTTTGATTCTATTCGATTGGATGCTTAACAATGGGACGAATGGAACTAACTCTGGGTAGGGAATATTACTTTTCGGTGGACAACCTCTGTAAAGACATGTTTCTTCGCAAGCACATGGACTCCGAAGGGTTTGTCTTCCTTAGCGTACTGGCCAACTTCAACCGAATCAAGCAGCTCACCCAGGACATGGACTTAATACGCTACGTCTGTCTGAATTCGGCCCACATGGAGATTCGAACTGGAATGGATGGGTTTGATCGGGTACGGAAACGAGACGGTTGGCAGCAATGGATTCTAGCTATCGAGGAACGTGACCCGTCGGCGCAGAACGACGCCCCTGTTCAAATGCAACAGCCCCGCATCCCGCATTCGCAAGTCATGGAAGACTACTACTCACCCAATGGGCGCAGCCCGACTGTGTCACCGAGAGGGTCTTTCAGTCCAGGCAATGGCGTTTTTATTGACTCCGAATACCAATCTCTGAACGGCATCGCCCCGTCTTTCATCCCGCCTGCCTCTTTAGCGATGGCAAGTGATAACATAACCGATGCGCACATCACACAAACTCCGCTTTCAGCTGCGGTCCCCGACTTTGCTCCTGGCATGCCATCAATGCATAATCACGCTTTCGTATCCCTGGATTCGCAAGCAAACTCGCAATCACGGCCACAGTCGCAGTCGCACACGCAGACGCAGTCCCACGGAGAGAATCCATTTACAGATGAGCAGGTTGAGAGTCTCGTGATTGTCGTCCGCAAACCAGTCAGCCCGAGCGCACCAATCCGTGTTCCATTTCACTCTGCGGCATCGCGTACCTTTTCCAACGGTTCCATCGATGGCCGGACGATCTCCGATGAACTATCGAAATTCGAAGATCGCCAATCGCAACCACTCACCAACGGCGACAGCGTGTCTGACCGTCTTGACATGGATTCGGTAAAGAGATCACGGAGTCCTTTCGCCTTGGGTTCGCCCACCCGGTCTCCGAATAGCAATGCCTCCCCGGTCTTTTGGGTAAAGAACAAAGAGGCGCCCATCGATTCGCTACCGAATGATTTGACTCATGAATCTTACAGTGTGTTTCGACGTAATGCACTGAAGCAACGTGAACACGCAGGGACTGGCAATTGCCACCGAGATATGGATGTTCTTTATCAATTCTGGTCACACTTTCTCATTCGAAATTTCAATTCACGCATGTACGATGAATTCCGGCAGTTGGCCTTTGAAGATGCCACGCAGCGAGGCTCCAATGTCGGTATGAAGAATTTGATCCAGTATTACGACGAATCTCTCCTAGGACAAAAGGTCATCTCCAATGAGATTGCCCACGACTTCCTCGAGCTTGTGCGACTTGAGGGTCAAGAGAAAGCGGATGCGCGGCCAGGCTTCGACAAGTTAAGGGCTGCGTGGAGAAACGGCGCTTTCAATATGAAAAACCGCAAGAAGATCGATACCATCATCGATCAAGAACTCAAAGCCGAGCTCGAGAAGTGAATTAGCGATCAATGCGTGCTTTGAAGTACCGCTAATTGAGGCATCCCCACCGCAAGCCTCGCATTGCTTATCACGTTCGAGTACCCTCCTGATAGCGTTCTTTTGGTCCCCAACGAATTCGGTGTCTTAGCCAGGAGTTACATGATAGGCGCTGGGCAGGGAAAAGTTTTGGACGCTATTGCAAGAGACAAGCTCCGCCGTCAAGGCATCTGTTCTCACCTCGCTCTCTCCATCCTCCGGCATCTGCCGCTTGCTCTTTGCTACGATAAAACATAGACTTTCCATTCCATCTTGCTCGTGTGTTCAGCAGGCGCTTTTTTGAGGGCCAGAGTTTCCAGACTCATACTCACGAGTTCCACTATGGCATATTAATGGGGCATCTAGGAGTTTGGTCTTCTGCTGAGCACTCCAAAATCGCACATCCAAAATCACGATCTGATTCTTTTTCTGGCATAGCGGGTTTACTTTGCTCAGATCTTTCTCACCTCTGTGCTAGCACGGCTGCTGAGATTGCCCAGACCCGTTTGGCTTTGGCTATTTCGCCGCCCCCGATTGTGGGGCACCAAGTTTTTGTGTGCTTCGATTCTATGTGACATATTACTCTTGATACAGATAATTGAAAAGAAGATCCAATTGCAGATGAATGGTGAGAAAATAAATGTCTTACAGCGAGGAAACAAATAGACAATATATTGCACGTGAACATAGGTGACGATCAAGTTGATCGTTAGTCGATGGGGGGTTCTTCCGGGTGATCGTCACGTGGTCGGAAGCTAACCTTATCGGGCTTTGTGGCTGTGTAACGCGGATTCGCCACCGCTTCTCCACATCCTGTCATCGTGACCTTCCTCCTGCTCTCCTCAACAACAACAACAACAACAACAACTCGAGCCTGACCACAACAATGGCGCCCTCGAGCGGCCACCTCTTGGTCCCCCAGGCCATAAGAGTCGTCAAGTAAGCCCACACCATCCCACCCCACCCCTCCACCATGCCAATACCATCACCACTACCATTCTTATCCACCCCACACTCACTAACTCCCCTCCCTTCCCGCCCACAGATTCGCCCTCTCCAAAACCAAAACCTTCTTCCGCTCCACCCTCGCTTCGACTCCAACCACCAATGCCACCACCACCGCCACCACTACCACCAACAATGCCGCCCACCACCTCCACCCCATCCCCATCCCCCTCAGCTCCTCCTCCCACCCAATCCACCCCCTAGCCCTCCTCCGCCAATCCCAATCCCGCTGGTTCACCACCACTCTCCGCCGCTCCCGTCCTCCCCCCCACAACGCCCCTCCCGCGCCAAAACCCGCTCGCTCATCCTACCCAGCTTCCCCCATCGCGCGCCGTTGCGGCGGCAGCGCGGCATTCGCGGCTCCGCTCCGCCCGAATCTCACCGGTGGCGCCCTGCCCCGCTCCGCCGGCGGCTACTCTCTCGGCGGCGCCGGTCTCAGGGGCGGGGCGCGCCATTTCAGCCACGCGCCGGCCCAGTCGGTGGTGCAGAACGTGTCGACGGCGTGCCGGGCGTTCTGGCTCCGCGGGCACAAAGCCCGGTTCGACGGCGTGGACGCGCGCACGGGGCGGACGATGTATCGGTGCGTGGGTCCGATGGAGGAGGAGGAGTGCGCGCGCGGGATGCGCGGGGTGGGTGCGGGGGAGATGATGGGGATGGGCATGGGGAAGTGGGCGAGGGGCGCGAGGGTCGAGTGGAATCTCAGCCCGACTGTTACGGCGGTGACGGCGTCCCGTCGACCGATGATCGCTGCGGGGGGGGATGAGAGCGCCGCTATGAGTGCTTTTTTGCCCGCCCACACCTGCTCTCTCAACACGGATGGGCTGCTCGACGTGCTCGCTGCGGATTTCGCCCGCGCGGTCACGGACCTGGCGGCTGTTCTCGCGGATCTGCATCGTCTGGCGACGTTGGGGGATCTGCCGCTCGGCGTTTCCACGCACGGCACAGCTGGGGTGGTGCTGGCGGTGCGGTTCCCCGGGTGTGATGCCGAGACGGTGGAACGCTTGTGCGACGAGGTCGGGGTGCGGAGGGGCGTGGTGCGCAGGGATGACGGGTTTGAGGGCGCTCGAGACGTCGAGATGGCGCTGCTGTTTCCGTTCGCGGACGGTGCGGGGGTGGTGGGCGGGACTTCTGCGGGGGACGAAGGGGACGCGGGGGTGGGGATCGACGACGGCGGGATGGATGCATATTTCCGGCGTACGCGGAGGCCGGACAAGGTCGATTGGAGGGATTTGATGAGCCCGTCCCCGCGGAGTTCGCTGACTGCTCCGGAGATGTCGGAGGATGGGAGGACGGATGGCGGGGTTGAGGAGGGGGGAATGCGGGATCCGTGGATGGTGCCGTCGGAGGAGCCGGAGGGGTATTCGAGTATGCACGAGAGCGACTATGCAGACGACGATGATTTCCTTGTTGGAGCACATGGTGAGAGGGCGGGGGGATATGAGGGCGTGGAGGGCATTTATCGGTTTTTGAGGGAGTGCGATGGTGCGAGGAGGTGAGGGGGAGGTGGGAAGAGTGGGGAGGGTTTGGGGGTGAGGTTGGGGGTTGGGGGTTGAAAGGGTATGGGTATAGGTGGGCGTGGGGATGGGAGCGGATGGGATGGGATGGGATGGAATAGGGTTACCACTGGGCTTTAAATTGGCATTCATGACGACGGTGGCGTTTCTGAGGGATTGGTCGATGATAGTTCCTTTGATTAAGGGGACGGGGACGGAGACGGGGATGATGATGGGGATGGGGATCGGGAGAGATGGGCTCCAGGTGTGGGGTTTTGTATGCGGTTGCGGTTGCGGTAGCGATAGCGCGTGTGGAGATGGCATAACTGCTTCGGTAGCAAGGACATCATTATCTGAATTTGCTCCATCGTCTCCCTCCTTCCGTCGTCTCTTCTCCCTCATCTCTCTTCTCTCGTCTCTCGTCTCTTTGTCCCACGCAACATGAACACCGACCATCCTTGCGCTCGACCCGCCGCTTCCCCTCCCTTTGACCTTTCCACTCCCTCTCCCTCTCCCTCTTCCGCTCTTCTCCCTCTCCTCTCTCCTCCTCCTCCCCTCTCTCTCCCATTCTCTCTTCTCCCTCGCTCCTTCCGCCGCAAACCCCTTTCGCCCCCACCCCCTGGATCCCCACTCCTCCCTCCCAATCCTCCCATCCATCCATCCCATCCACATCCGCATCCGCATCCGCCTCAGCCTCAAAGGAAGAAAGGGAAGAAGAACGCAACCTCAAGCCCAGCGCCCGGCTACCGCCCCGGCTCGGCTCTCGCTCTGAGTGGGGCAATCTTTCGGATCCCGCCCTAAGCACAGACGCGTGTGTGAGCGAGAAGGAAGAAGGATAGGGGTAGGGATGAGTAGAAGAAGAACAACAAGGAGAAGGAATATCGGTGGGGAGAGACGAAGGCCCGGTCTGGTAACGATGGATGGGTTTGGAGGGCGTGGGGGAAGTGGATGCCGTCGAGGGGTCTACAAAGAGGGAAGGCGGAGCGGAAGAGTGAGTGGATAAGAACGGGTTGGGAGATGGGTTGGGGTAAGGGGAGGGGCTCTATTCCGAGGGGGACAGCCGACGGGGAAAGGCGACGGAGAGACAGAGACGCCGTGGAAGGTGCGTCGGTGGGACGTTCTGGGTTGGGGCTGTGAGGGGATGGTGCAGCGAATGGAGGGTCTGGGTTGGAGATACGCTGGGAAGAGGCAAGAGCGCGACGATGGCAGTTTCGACGCTCGAGGTGTAGGGAATGATAGAGGAGACCTAAGTCATGAGAGGACTGTGGCGAGGCCGTGGTGATGTTGTAATGGATGTGACTATGATATTATTCGTCTGAGACTTGCGTTCCAGAGATCGTTGCGAACGGGCTTGCTCGACCTCACGGCACATTCGGGTTCTCCCGAAGCTGTTTCTATGATGCGAAGACCTGGACATCGTACGGACGAGGGCAGCGAGGCATGTCGTGGACTGTCTTTGCTCGGGTGTATGCTGTCGAGACAGGAGCAATCATGTCAACATTCAAAAGTCACTCACGAGGCGCCGACGAGATGTTTGAAGGTCGGGATTTCTCGGGTGACAAATAAGGGACCAGATTACCGCCATGGGTGTTGTGGCAGAGGCACAGTCGGAGCACTGGATGGATGCGACCGTGGAAGAGGCTTTTGGCGCAGTCGAGGTGGCCGATCACTGGTTCGCTCCGGAAACGATGGGTCATGAATAGAAAGGACACAAAATAATCGACGATCGCACCAACTTCGGCCGACATACTGTAACGCATGCTGATGCATGATGTCGTTGGCTCTTCCCAACACCTTCACCCGGCAGTCACGTAGCAATGCAGATACTGACATCGGCACTATCTGAGAAGCGTCGCTGGCGGTATTTGTGTTGGTGAAACAAAGCCAAATCCTTTGCAATCAGTCCGTCATCCAAGCTGCCACCCTGTTGGTTCCAAATCTTGCAGCGAAGCGCAAGCCTGTGCCACCCATAGGAAAGTAGCTGACAAGATACCAAACAAGGCAGCCCAATTGTATCATGGACGAAAATATAGTCAGGAGGGTGTTCCGCAGCTGTGATTGACGAGGACTATTAGCGAGTCTTCTGTTGAGCTACCGGGCTCTGGAGCAACGGAAAAACGAGTAGAAGCCGTGGGAAGGAGGTGGGCAAGAGTCGGGGGAGGCTCCGTGGATAGAGTCCTCCGAGATGGAAGACTTACCCCAACGGCGAAGTATAAGGTCAAGAAGATCGAACCAAAATAGGCGGCCGTGAAGGGCAGTCGCGGTCCCGAGACAAGGTGCTTAGCGTAGGTGATTGGCCCCATCAGCACCGCCCACGAGGCCAAGAATAGCACCGAGCCCATGGACCATCTGCACGTATCATGAGATGGTTAGTCGATTAGGTCATTAGTGTCGTTGATTAGTTGACTCTGATAGAATCTGCCATGTTGAGGAAAGGTATACGGGGTGAAAGCGACAGTGATAGTAAAAAGTGAAACAGATTGGTAATGCAGTTGAGACAACGGCAGCAAGCCAGAGCTCGAGCCTCATGACGCGCTCAACCACAAGGGTGGGTGTCGATGGAGGGGGCGGTGTCTTGGGAAAGGGAGACGAGGAGTGGCGCGTGCGGAATGCCATGCCATGCTCCGAAACAGTCGAGATATCACGATCATGACCAGAGATGGCGATTGGGGGGTTGGGCTGCGAAGCATGCAAGAGTACGTACAGTATGGCGAACTTTGGGGGCCTCAGCGATAAGACTGGGAAGAGGAAGAAGCAGATAACGAAGCAGGCTAGGGCGCCTAGATTGCAGGCGGCGAAGACGAGCAGTCGGTCCCATCGGCTCACTGTCGCGCAGTCATGATGATTAGCCTGTTAGAATGGATGATGCATCATCCATCCGTCGTAGTGCATATGCCTCGCTTGGGGTGGGGGAGGGGGAAGGGGGGGTGCATGATGCTATGCGTGTGATAAATAACGGCCACGCAGGAACCTTTATGTCCATCACGCATATCAGGTTTCTTACTGAGGGCATGGGGCTTGAGGCCACCGACATGGGTCCAGGTATGGGTACAGGCAGCGACTCACATGCAAAGAACCCTTCCTCCTCTTCGCGGCGACTGGGAGCAGGCAACGGTGCACCTGGGCCTTCATGGTTCGGAAGCCTGACAGAACCCCCGTCGCCAAAGGGGTTTAGTGCTCGTAGCCTCGAGAAGATCGGTGACGACGACGATGTGTTGACGGGAAGGTCCGGATCGCGGCGAGACCAGCCAAGGTTGTTCATCGAGTCCCGAAAGGAGGTTGATGCCATGGCCGGCAGTGCGAATGCGGGAAAGTCTGAGGAGCGGATACGAGGCACTACGACTGGGGTGAGAGTGTGGACAAAGAGCTTGTCCCAGAGCTTGTTGACTTTGTCCAGCTGGGTGCAGGAGTGCAGGTGGAGACCCTGAATGCTCCGTGCAAAGATCGACGACAGCCGCCCGAGCCGAAGTCAGCACCCCCACTTTGCTGCTCTCGCTGCTGCGCCGGTTCGTTGGTGCGGGATGCCGGGGTCAGAGACGTAATGCTATTTGCGTGACCCTGTGGCGGTGACTGGGCCGGGGACCGGGACTGGGGCTGGAACGTTGACAGCTCGTGCGGATCTGCCTCTGGGTATTTCTAGAAGGCTCGCCAGGCGGGCCTGCACCGATGGACGAATCGACCGAGACACGACGCCTGTCGCGGCTCAGCGAGTGGAGAAGAACGGGAGTGTCCAGCTGCAGCGTGCGCTTTGCGAGCTGCACGCTGCGAAGGTAATGCGAGGCGGGAGCGGAAGATTTCTTGCAGGCTGCAGATGATCTTCTTCTGGGGTAAGTTGATCGAGGAGCAAGTGTGCGAATCACTCGGCCGGCCACGGGGGGGGACCCAAGGGGCCAGGAGTCGTACAAGGTTAACACACTTGCTTAGCGATGCGCGTCGATAACAAGACGCGGGCGGGTGACGAGAGTTTTTGGATCTACCTCTTATCGCGGTGTTTTCGTACGCTCTTGGCCTCTCTGGCAGAGGAGGGGTCCGAGGGGCCTCCGGTCAAGCAATGGCCGGTGGGAACGAGGGGCTGCTGAGAAATGTAGAAGAGGACGATATTGCGCTTGCAACGGTGGTGGTGTGTGGCTTTGTGCGCGCATGCGATTGGGCAGATGTCAACGGGAGGTGGGTTGCGACACACCTTTCGAGACAAAGGCAGACACACCACAAGGTCAGCTAGTTATAGGGGCATCAGCCATCAGGTATCCGTGTCAAAGATGCAGTACTAGGCCGGAGGCAGTGGCAGTGGCGGTGGGCGGCGACGGAGGCAGGCAGTCGTAAGGTTCATGGTCGATGCGGATGGATGATCATCGACAAGGACGCGGCCTTGCAACCCTGGCCGGATCCGAGCTGGTGATTGGTCCGACGCCCGCACCGTCCAAGCGTCTGGTGCCGGCTAGCCCCGTCGGGGTTAGCCGGCACGCCTGGTTGTCGTGATGGCGCGTAGATTTAATGTTTCAGCAGGCATCAGGCGCCACCTCGACTGCCGTCGTGCTTGTCTCTCGTCTTCCAATTGTCTCTCGTGTCTCTCCAGGGACGTCCGACCAGTATCAAGGCAGCTCCATTCACTCCCTTCCCCTTTCCAGGCTGTTCCCTCTCCCGTCTCCTTGTCAGAGCCGGCCATGGTAAATGCCCGGTCGCCTCGTCGACACACATATGCAGGACGCACATGCCCTTGTCAACCTGGACCGTTGGCGATTCAGGAATGAGTCACATTGGTCGAGTCTCAGTTGGGCAACGTAGACAATGGCGAACTAGTGAAGGCCGGTGAATGAGTGAAGACGGTGCTGGAAGCTTGGGTGAAACCGTGCATGACTATTGCCAGAGCCAGCCGTAACTGCACTGGGCAATGGCGCGATCATGGCCGCCAGCTCCATGCCCATAAAGAGATGCATGGCGCTCCCGCCTGAAGCGAATGCAAATGCGAATGCGAATGCGAATTCGAATGCCAATGCGAATGCGAATGAACACGCAGCTCCCTCGACCCTGGACCTTACCGTATCCTGGACCCTTCCAGTCCGAGCGTGCAAGCGTTCAAGCGTGCAATTCAACCGCCGACCCCAGCTGCATGACCTTGCCTGACCTTGCCTGACCTTGCCTGACCTTGCCTTACCTGAGGTAACCACAGTACCGTGAACTCTACAGCCCGTGCAGGCAAGGCACTCCTGCTTCTCGACCGGCTCCACTCACGGTCAACAGCAGAGTCAGCCCGATCGGGTCCGCGCTGCCCTCAAGAACAGTCGACTTTGATTGCAGCGTTTGCACTTTGCACTTTGCACTTTGCACACTGCACTTTGCACACTGCTGCCCATCCGGACGACGCTGGCGACGCTGCAATTCTGGCAAGTCCGACCGGCGAAAGAACAAAGTCCGACAGCCTCAAGTCTCCGCGCCTCACTCCGCGACCTTATTCGCTCGCCCACTTCTTTCCCCATTCACTCTGCCCTTTTCGCACTTCCCTCTCCCATCGGCACTTCACCGGCCCTTTCCTGTTGCACTCCCCAACTCCGAAGTCTGACCCTCTTTGTTTGCATTCCACCCGAGGCTACGACACCCTCATCCATCCACCTCCGTCGCCCTCACACCTGGGCCCCGCTCCACCTCCGCGATTTCGCACTGCCAATCTTTGCCAATCTTTGCCAATCATCGCGACGTCAGACGCCGCGGGGAAGACAGTCGCCAAGAAGGTGCTTGACCAGTCTGGTCGAGCCGCCATCGCGCAGGCCGGTAAAAAGGCGTGAAAGGGAATAGGGCCGTGGCTATTGCGGCTACATCCGAGTAAGCGAACGAAACTCCAGCATCCCAGATATATTTCTACACCGCCGCAACTGCACACCCCCTCCGCAGCCACGACTGGGAGCGACTCGTCGTCGCACCATTCGACCTGTTGCTGCTGCCCACACAGACAATCGCGTCGCACCGAGCCGCGTTGCAGTAAGGCATCGCCGTGTCTTGCGGCTCATCATTGTAGCTCTCGACCGTACCGGATGGCCCCGGCTGACTGAGCAATTCATCCAGGCATTCACTGGTGCTCGCTGCATCCACGCTGACCACGAACCATTTCCCTGCCTCCCCCTTCCCCGTCTCCCCACCACAGAAAGCGGAGCGACGCTTTCTCGTTTGCTCTTTGCATAGCATCCACAACGCACGATCCCGCATCTGGACAGTAGTGCTGATCCCCAATCGCAAAGCCTGGCCGACCAGCTTATCTGCGGCCCGCAGCAGATATCCGACCTTGTCCCTCATCGGCTTGTTTGGTAAGTGACCTCTTTCGATTGCTCCTTCGCTCTCGGCCTCATTTCAGTCGTGTTATTTTGGCATCGGATGACCTCATGGCATCGCTTGAAGGGTGCGGCGTCGTGAGTGAAGTGGGTAGTGGCAGCTTCACTTGGCCCCTTCGGGGCATATCCGGCAGCGTGCAGAGCCTCCATCGTATCCACCCGGCAGCGACTGGAGCGCACTAGCCTCATTGTATCGTCGTTCTTTGTCCCACGGGCAAAGACCATTGTCTCATTGTTTCTCCTGCACCTATCCCGATCTCCGCACTGGCTCGGTTCTCGACAGAGTACCCGCTTTCTCAAGCTGACGGTCCAATGTAGGCAAGCTCGTCTTCTCGAACAAAGGCAACTAGTCTAGAACACACAGACTGTCTCATCTTGCCATCAGCCTCTCCCGCTTCCGTCTTAGGAAGCGCATTGGGACTCGTGTGCAAACACAGGACCATTCGTGGTACGCAGCCCTATCTCCCAGAGTCGTCAATTCATCCCATTGGATGCAGAGCTTCCGGCCGAGGAGCCTGCATCAAGCGCCCGTAGCCGACTTGGTTCTGTCATCACGTCAAAGCTCACTGCACCACAGCCCGATATCAGCCGTGACGTATCCCACCCACCTGCACAGAAGCCGGCGGAGTCCGTCGTCCGGAACCGGGTCGTACTCCAGGCGACCCCACGTCAACCCGGTCTGATCAATCATTGTCGGGACGAGGCTCAGCAGTGTCAGCGGAAGCGGCGACAGAGCGTCTACCGCGAGAACGTCCCCAGTAAAGCGAATCTAACAGCACCAAGACTAGCGAGATATGCCAGTAGCCAGTAAGCGGCCCCACTTCTCTCATCTATAACTCAACGAGTGCCCTGGAGATCTGCACTCGGATATCAATACCGCGTCGTCTCCTTCCTCTTGACGTCTCTTCTCGTCACAGCATCCCCTTGTGTGCCCACTTGGTGCTCAACGTCTTCATGATGGTTGCAATGTTTGCTCACACTCACTTTCTTTTAGCTGATAGGACATTCGATTTGAATTTTTCCTCCCCAATGACCCAAACCGGTAAAGCCCCAACAAACTACGACTTCCATCCCGATACAAACTCAGACGAAGGTTTTGATATCTTTAACAGCACTGGGAATATGACCGGCACGGGAAACTCTAGCCCATTCATCAAAGACGAACCTGACGATTACATCTTCAACCCGAACAGCTACATATCTAGCCACCAAGCTTACGCCATGCAAACCAACCAGCCGTACGGGACCGGCTCGACCGGCGGCATCGACCCATCTGAGCTTTCGATGCAGAACGGGACCTTTCCCCAATTCAACTTTGGCTCCCAGCAGAACATGTCCTCCAGCTTCAACCTGGGGAACTCTAGCATACGCGATGATGAGCTTCTAGATCTGGAACTCAGCGATACATCAAGGAATCAAAACCAGTTCCAGAACCAGCACGGGTTCGGAGGCCACGACGCTGTTCAGGACAATGGCAATCTCCAGAGCTTCTTCCCAGATCACACGCAAGCGGGATCCATAGCCGGAAACAACCACAACCAGATGCAACACGTCTATTCTAATACTCCAGACGGCACACCCATACAAAGTCCTTTCGTGCATGGTTTCAATTATGCTCAGTTCGGGCAGATGCAGCCTCCGCAACTATCCCAACATGCCTCGCCTCATACGCGTCCAAGCCCAGGGAATGCACGTGCTGGTTCGTACGAGAACAGCTACATGAGTGCACGACCGCGACCAAGTGTTGGTAATACTAGGAAAACATCAGATTCGCGAAGTCCCATGACCCCGAAGACACCTGCACTAAGCGGTCTGCATCTTGGTACGCCGGAATCTGGCAGTTTCCCATCGCAACCTATTCACACGAACAACTCCAATCAGCATCGCCACCAAAAGAGTCTCTCGAACCAATGGGACAGCACACCAGGTAGCTTGCAGTCTTACATCGATTCGCCAATCTCGTCACCAGGTCAGCCGGCGAACCACGCCCAGATCTCAGAGATCCTCAAGTCTGGCAAACATGCATCCCTACCTGCGAAAGTCGACACCAACCACCATCCCGTTCCAGCTTACCAAACCCAAGAAGCTAAACGCCGTCGCAGACGTGAATCACACAACATGGTTGAACGCCGTCGCCGCGACAACATCAACGAGCGCATTCAGGAGCTCTCCCACCTCGTCCCGCAACACCGTCTCGAAGATGAGAAGGTCCGCAAACACCTGGTGAACAACTCTCCACTCTCCCCTACCCTCGCCGCGACAGGCATATCGCCGCCACAAGCGACATCCCTCCTGGCAGGTGGTGCCGGTCGTCGCGCCACGGGATCAGGCGTCGGTAATATTACAGTTGGCATTCCCATTGAGGAGAAAGACAAAGGACCCAACAAGGGGGATATCTTGAACGGGGCTGTGGGATGGACGCGTGATCTTATGTGGGCACTTCATGTCAAGCTGCAGCAAGAGTCGGAACTTGCGGACCTTATCACTCAGCTCGGCGGTACTTTTCCATTCGAACCTACCGAAGAGGAACTGCGCATGCGCACCGAACTTCTCGATGCGATCGAAACGAACGACCCAAGTTCCTTTTCTTATACACGTGGACCTGGAAGTGGGCTACGTGTACCGAAACATACAAACGTTGCCGGAGAGCCTTTGACCGGCAGCAACGGTCAAGGCCGTAGCGGCATGATGAGCATGGGAGGGACACTCAGTCCGCAGAGCTTGAGCCCCGGCGTGCAGGAGGGGGGCAGCGGGGCCAACAGTGGCAGGGGCGAGCCACAGTTTTGGAGCCACAGTGGCCGAGAGAGCCTGAGCTTCAAGGAGGAAGACGAGTACGGCATGGATATGAATTGAAGATGGAGGTAATTTGCATGCGATTACCGATGCGCTTGGAGAGATAGATTGGGATGGGTAACACGAGATATTGGGAGCACAGAGATACCCCAAACACGTTCGTTGCTGTTTCCGGGAGTTCCTTGGCATTTTCATCCAGGCATGGGGCTCGGTCGTTGCGGTGTCTTTTACATTCGGGCGGCTTGCTGGTTGATTGGTCGATGGGGTCGGTCGGTTTGGTTTTGGGTTGGTTCCACGATACAGATACCTCATCTCTTGCTTTTTTCCCGTCTCGATGCGATGTTCCACAAGCAAAGTCTGAATTTTTCTTATGCACTTATTTCATAGCTGGGGGTCTGGCTGGACCTTGAGCTGTCATTGTCACAAGTTTGCTTCCGTCACTTCCATCATCTCATCTTCGCTGCCGTTTTTCGTCTAATGCCGAGAAAGAGCTGGCTCGATATCCTCACATACCTTCCACCTTTCGCAGTATGCTAGTTTAGCTTTTTCCAATACCATACCATACCAGACATTTCTCCCAGTATTGGCATTCGTAGCGTTGGTACCCGTGGTGAATATTGCTCGTTTTGTGATCCTTGATCTACAGCATCATGTCGTAGCCCTCCCTCTCTCCCAACCCCCACACCATCTCCACCTTTTCAGCCACAGCCCTCAGAAACTCCCACCTCCAAGCATTCCCCCCCCACCCTTTACCACCACCTCCCCCCCACCAAAAACCCCTCCGCCCTCCACGCCTCCAACCACGCCTCCACCCGCCCCCTCTTCCACCCCTCCCGCACCGCGATCTTCTCCAACGCGTGCTGCCCGTCGAAATACTTGACGCACCGCTCCCACGCCTCGTGGCTCTCGCGGCCTTGGGTAGCGAGGATGTGCGCGGAGATGAGGGCGAGCTGTTGGGACTCGAGGGCGGAGGGGCGGAGGGGGTGAAGGATTATTGTGGGGGAGGAGGAAGGAGGGGCATGGTGGTGGGGGGAAGAGGGAGAGGATTGGGATTGGGATTGGGGAAGGGGGGGTGGGAATGAGGAAGGGGGGTGTGAACGAGAAGTGGGGTGGAGGACGGGGGAGGGCACGGCGGTGTGGGTACTTGAGGAAGAGGCGGAGGAGGACAACAACATAAGCGGGTCGGACATCTCGTCCCCCTCGGCCCCGTCCCCGTCGTCCTTCGTCCCGTTAGCCCCCTCCTCCCCACCCCCCTGCTGCTGCTGCTGCTGCTCCCGCTGCCGCCTCACCGCCTCTCCGCCCACCCACCCCGGCACCCTCACCCACGCCCACCCCCGCAACACCCCCACCCACCCGCCCGCCACCAACCACCCCAACACCCCAAAATACGCCTCCTTGTGATCCTTACTCGGCACAAACTCCGCATACGGCCTCGGCGCCCCCGACAGCGCACTCAGCATGCGCACCAACCCGGGCAGCGCCGCCGGGAACTTCTTCGCATACGTCGCGCTCGCGGCGGGCAGGCGCGAGAAGTCGGCGGTGGGCGACAGGACGTACGTGTTGCGTTGGTGCAGGGGGGGGATGCAGATGGCGCGGCGCCAGTAGACGAGGTGGGCGGCGAGGAATAAGGTTGTGGGGAGGGGGAGGGCGGCGAGGAGGGAAAGTTGTAGCAGGGATTTGCGGGGGGTGTGGTGCGTGAGGAAGGTGGAGAGGGGGCGCTGTCTCTTATATAC